>WBNH01000971.1:117576-140045 GCA_013401255.1 Urocolius indicus | reverse complement strand
AGAAAGAAAGAAAGAAAGAAAGAAAGAAAGAAAGAAAGAAAGAAAGAAAGAAAAAGAAAGAAAGAAAGGAAGGAAGGAAGGAAGGAAGGAAGGAAGGAAGGAAGGAAGGAAGGAAGGAAGGAAGGAAGGAAGGAAGGAAGGAAAAGATTTAAATATTGATGGTAAATGGCTCAGTAAAGACAATTTTCTTCTTCTTAATGGAGTCATCAACACATCTCAGTGTACAGTGATCTAGCACAAGGAATCACTTTGGGGATCACCATAACTAAGGGGTGGCACAACAGTTTCTAAACTATATATTCCCCTTTTAAAAAGTATTTTATCACATGATAACACATAAAAACATAAATATACAAACCACAGAATCACTGAATGGAAGGGGTTGCAGATCATCCAGTCCAACTCCTCTGCCAAAGCAAGTTCACCTCATTCAGCTCACACAGAAACACATCCAGGTGGGTTTGGAAACCTCCAGAGAAAGAGCCTCCACACCCTGGGCATCCTGGGCCAGGGCTCCCTCACTTCAACACCAAACAAGTTTTTCCTTGTGTTTAAATGGAGCTGTTTGTGTGCAGCTGATTTTTGTAAGACACGGCATTTAAAATCTCCCTCTCCACCCCTGCAACTCTGGATAGGAACAGGGTTGGGAAAGCCTCAGCTCCTTAGTGCCCGGTGTCTCACAGCAGGGCTCTGCAGCCCTGAGACTCACAACCCAATGACAGACTTGAGGAAAGAGAAAACCCCTCAGCTTTCAAACAAGGTGGGGATTTGGGGGGGTCACTGTGTCAGGCTTTTGCAGGCTGCCCAGGCATGACAGGGAAAGCTGGAGCACTCCAGAATGCAGCAGAGCTATATGTCTTCAAAAGTGTCTAACTTGCCTTGTACCTGCCCATTAAATATCCTTAAAGGATCACTTCTGCGTGAACAGCAGGAAGTAACAATACCTCAAAAGCACTGGGCTCATGAGTGACTCAGATGAAGGCATGGGAGAGTCAGGAAACTTCAAGCAGCTTATGGCAACTTAGAAATTAGTAAGTCAAAGGCATAATGGTTGAAGGGATTAATCCATCAAAGGTCTTGACAGATTTGCACAGTGCCAGGCAACCGTGCTAACTCGTGTGTCAAGGGCCATCCCTGACATCAAAAAGGCTGAGACGTGCTGGCAGCTGCTGTGGCGTGAGCGATGCCATGGGCAGGGCTGGATCCTGGGCAGGCTGCAGTCAGTGTCAGGCTGCAGTCAGTGGCATGCTGCAATCACTGGCATGCTGCAGTCAGTGCCAGGCTGCAATCAGTGTCAGGCTGCAGTCCGTGGTACACTTCCCACTGCCACCTGTACCAAGCAGCCACTGCAGCCTTCGGTGAGCTGCACTGACGGCCCACAGAACCCACCACCACTCTGTATCAACCCTCACTAACCATTGAAACTGTACTGAATTATGTAACAGTTACCAGTGGTACATTAAACGGCCTTCAAATTGACCATCACCCTTTGTTAACTGGGTTTGTTGTTGAGTGCTTTTTGTTTGCTTGCTGCCTTGGGCTGAGGTTTTGCACAAGGGCAGTGGGGGGCATCTCTGTGTGTGTGTGTGTGTGAAAGAATTTCAACCACAATTGCTTAACTCTCTTGAGAAAGATGAAGGGGAAGTCCGTCTTCCTCATCATTAACAACTCTGCAGCCACCAAAGCTGCTCAGCTTTGCTGCCTGGGCTGAGGAGCTACCAGGAAACAGCCCTGGTGATGGAAGAGGGATGTGGGAGCTGAATGCACAGGATGGTTGTGGGAAGGGGATCCTGGAGAATCCATCCTTCCAGCATTTCCTAACTTAGGGATTTCATTTCCATCCCCTGGTTCTGGAGACATCACCTAAATCGAGGAAAACCACAGACAACAGCTGCTATGGAACATGCCCTGAGCACATGTGTGTCAAAGACCCATCTCACAAAGGGCTGGAAGGGATCTCGAAAGATCATCCAGTCCAACCCCCCCTGCCAGAGCGGGACCACCTAGAACAGGTCCCATAGGAACTCGTCCTGCCCGTCACTCACACTGCACTCACTCCTGTGCCAACACACATGGGGCATCCCGGGATCCGACTGGCACGGTGCCCTGTGCCAGGAAACCACACGGAGCAAGCTGCCAGCAAACACACCAGCCCATCCCAGGCATCTCGCCACCCCAGCCAGCCCCTGTGTGCTGCTCTCAGCTGCCTGCTCTGCCTCCTGCCCGGGTGCCTGAGGATGCCCTGGCTTGCCAACACGGCGGTTAATGATTTCCAAGCAGAGCTGAGCATGCCGACAACGCGCCTGCTCACGGGACACAAGCAAAAGGCACTCACTGCTGGGGTGAGCCAGAAGCAAAGCCCAAACCCTTAACACCGTCACCTATTTCTTTTCTCCCTTTTCCTCAGAAGACATTCCAAGGCAGCATTTTTGTTTCCTAGCTGCATGATGTAGGACTTGTCGAGCTCCTTCCCACGGCAGCCCACAGGCGCCATCCCGCTGCTGCCACCTACAATTGCTACCTCTCTAAGCAATGTAGTGACCACCCAGAACAAAAGTGAGGACGTGAGGACTTTGCAATGGTGCCTTGGTTTTTTCCTCCATGAGGATGAGGTGATGGGGTTTAAAAAAAACCATATGAGTAAAGAGCAAAGTGTTTACAGCACACCTGGCTTAGGTGGGAGTGAAGGCTGGTCAGGGGAAGAGGCAAATGGGATGAGAAGTGCAGTTTTGAAAGAGAGAGTAATGTTTGGACACCTGCATTTACTCCCAGCTTCCAGGCAAACATTCTCTCACATCCCAGAGATGTGAGATTAACATTCCCCAGATGCTTCTCTCCAAGAGCTCCTGGAAAGTTTCAGCTCATCCACACCCAGGGTATGGAGATGTGGAATGGAGGGGTTTGGGGCAGCAGCAGGACATTCTCCCACCTCCTGATGGCTGAGGAGATTCTCCCCTGGCTCTGCCACGGGCACCATGCAACCTGCATACACAGCTGCTCAGCTACACCCCAAACCCCAGGGGCTGGGGTTGGGCAGACCCCAGGAGCACAGCCAGCAGTGGTGGTTCAGCACCACTCAGGCACCTTGCTGGGTAGGTGCAGGATCCTCTGACAACAGGGCAGGCAGGGCGGCCACGGGGCAGAGCTCAAGTCCAACTAAATCTCCTTTTCAGCTATCTGGAAACTTCTGTCAAATGGTATCAGCCATCACTACAGAGCAAGAATCTACATGATTAAGTAGCCTGAAAGACAGACATTCCTTTCACCTTGACACAGAACCAGTTTAGAGAAGCTGCATTTCTTTCCCATTGTCACCGACGCAGCCCGACGGCTGCAGGTTGATGGAAAGTGACAAAAAGCAAGTGGTATTTTTCAGTTGGCTTACCCATCTGCCAAACCCAGAATTGGCACAGCCAGAGCAAACCCATCGTCCCTGAGCACCAAAACACCCTTCCCCAAGGTGTCACCTGCAGCAGTCAGAGGGGTGAGAAACCCACTGCCTCCGCTGGAGCTGCCGTCTTGCCCACAGCAGACCTCAGCACACGAGTCTAAAGGGTTGGAAGGGACCTCAAAAGCTCATTCAGTGCAATCCCCCTGCCAAAGCAGGACCACCTAGAGTAGTTCACACAGGAACTCATGCAGGTGGGTTTGGAATGCCCCCAGAGAAGGAGACTCCAGGGCTTATCAGGGCAGTCAGACTGCTCATCTAACACAGGCAAGCGTATGGAGCATTGCAAACTCACCAGCGTTAAAGCTCATGGCTCTTGTCAGCGTTTCAGCCCAAGGTGCCTGCGATGCCAGCGGTTTCCAAGCTCCTTCCAAGCTCGTGCCACTCGCTTCTGAGTGTGGAGAAGGAAGACAGGCTGCCCTTTTTATCAGTGTCTTGCTCTGAGGTGTCAGCCAGTCCACTGCCAAGGGGTGGTGTTTAGAGAAGGGAAGTTCCCAGGAAGAAAAAAAATAGAAGAGAGAGAGAGAGAGACTACAACTCCCTCTGCACATAGTCAGACCCTGAAAGACAGCAAAACTTCAATCCTCACTTACATGGAATTTGCACAACCGCATGACAAGTGGACAGACCTTTTGCTGACAAACAGCCAAATCATGGGCAAGATGAGTAAGAAGAATGCACCTATGTTCCAACATCCAGGCTGCTGGGAGTGCAGCTCGAGGGGTAGCTTTATGAGGCAGCCCGTAAAAACCCTTCATCCTTAGGGAAACAGAGCTCCCCATTAGGACCAGACTAACTTCCTTTGAAATGAACAGGATTTTTGTCATCATCATTTGGGACAGAAGCACTTGACACCGTGGGCTAAAATCCTGTGTTTAGACATGTGGGTTGGAAAGATCAAGGATCCCAGTGCTGGCCTCTTCCCCATGGGGTAAGGCAGGTGTCAGGAGAGACAGATCAGGAGGAGCACTGGATGAGAAACAGGAGAAATGAACCATGGCCAGAGGAGCAAGAAATATAGCTGATCAGGAGCCATTTACCAGCTGCTCTTTGCTGACAGCTGTACCAAAGGTCTCTACCCGGGAGGTGACAGGACCTCCATGTGACCAAAGATGGAGAGATGAGCCTACCCTATGGAGGGGAGAGCTGGTGGCACACAGGCCAACAGCAACATGGGCACAGTGGCCAGAAAGAGCTACAAACATGTCCCCATATACCCCAAAGTGAAGAGGTGTCCTGGCTGTGGGAACAGCCCCCTGAGGCCCACCTTCATGGCAGCAACCCCAGGGGTCCAGCAAGGTGGGATTCAGTCTATAAGGCTGAATCAAAGAATCACAGAATTGTGGGGGTTGGAAGGCAACTCTAAAGATCATCCAGCCCAAGCCCCCTGGCAAAGCAGGTTTACCTAGATCGGGTCACACAGGAACACATCCAGACCTCCCGAAAAGGGGCCTCCATACCCTCCCTGGGCAGCCTGTGCCAGGGCTCCCTCACCTCAACAGGGAAAGAGTTTCTCCTTATTTTTAAATGGAGCTTTTTGTGGTCCAACTTCATCTCATTATCCCTTGTCCTGTCACTAGATACAATAGAAAAAAGGGATGCCCCAGCCTCCTGACATCCACCATTTAGAAATTTGTAACTATTAATGAGAGCTCCCCTCAGTCTCCTCTTGTCCAGACTAAACAGCCCCAGTTTCCACAGCCTTTCCTCATAAAGAAGATGCTCCAGTCCCCTGACCATCTTGGTGGCTGGACTGTGCTGGACTCTCTCCAGCAGTTCCCCATTCCTCTTGAGCTGGTGAGCCCAGAACTGGAAGCTGGTGCATCTAAACGTAGGATCTCCCTAAACAAGCTCTCCCTGTGGAAGCCTTCAAAGGCACCAACTTTTCTCCATCACTGCAGGTAGCTAAGAGTTTCCTTTAGCAGGACTGTTTGGCTTGGTGCTGAGATGTTGGTGCAAGCTGGGTGCTGAGTTAGCAGATCCCACCCTTCAAGCATGCCATGGCTTGCTGGTAGGCATATGTTGGGTGTCCTCGCCTGAGAGCGTGACTGGCACACCACAGGGCACCCAGGGTTCAGTACACATCCCTAATCTCACAGGGCATCTGCACGAGCACCTGAACCGCCAGTGTTCTTAGTAGACAGAGCATCACTCACCATTCAGCATCAGACAATGTGCTGGCAACTACATATTTCGCTATTGAAAGAGCACCACAACCCTGATTTACCTTTCAGCATTGCTTTTGCTCTGCATTTCTTTCCTCCTGGAGGGTGAAACACACTTTTGTTTAGAAACAACGTGGGGCAGAGCCTACATGGAATATCCCTACCATGACATAACCAATAAGAGAAGCCATCTGAACCTTTCTGGTGCCTATTACTGGTTGCCACTTAATTGCAGCAACAGAATAATCCACCTCATCTGAGGTCACTGACAGTGGCTTTCTAACCAAGCCTCAACCTGTTGTATATGTAACACCTGTATCACTCCATGGTTGGAGGCAGCTCAAACTGTGCTGACATGCTGGTCCTACAGCAGAAACTACAGATGTTCTTTTGCAAACAGGAATGAGTTGGTGTCAGTAACACTTTGTTGCTGAAAAAAAAAACCTGGTTAGGTATGCGCTGGAGGGTCAGAGGTGGAGGCAGGGCACGTGTTCACAGGGAACAGTCAGCTTATTTCCTATAAAGCTTTTGCAAAAGGCTGATTTCAACAGATGTTGAACATCAGTATTCAAGGAATGATTGTAGAAGCAGGTTGTGTCCTGACACGAACCTCCTGCATCTTGGAAACTGGATGACTTTTTCTGTTACTATCTGCAGGAACTCGTTAATTCCAGCAAACAGCATCTAGCTTTCAGTTCTCCTTTTACTTCGTTCAGCCACTGGTGTTGCCTGCTTCCATTATCTTTCTCTAAGCACTGGTACTGTTTCAATCCGATGGCACTAAACTTGGCACACGGTACCACACTCCCAGCACGAGCTTCCTCCCCCAGCTTGTACAAGCCTGCTCTGCCAGGAAAGGCCATTGAACTCTAATACTCTCCAAGACAGTTGTTGGCAAGGCCTGAGAAAGTGGATTTCGACTTAAATGGCAGGAGCATTTTTCAAAGGCATGGTTTCAGCTTGCTTCATGCTGTCAGCAGGCAATCTCTGCCCTTCCTACAGGCAAAATCTCCTTTTGCCTTTGCTGGTCAGAGTGACTGGCTGTGGTTCAGCAGCATGGCTTTTTTTCCTCCTCCTTGCCACAAAAAATGCCAACCCCTTTGATTGCTTCTTTTTCCTTCCCCCCCCCCGCCAACAGTTACAACAGACTTCAATCATAAAAGTGTACTCTTCTAATAACCAGAAGCAAGAGATGATATCTTTTTCACAGGCAACCTCCAGCTTGTTACCTGTAACTGCAACGACTCACTTCCCACCTTGCAAAATCAGACACCAGAGGCTATCGGCCTTTATCTGCATCGATCCCGCTACAAGGTAAGTCAATTCATTAGCTGGCATCAGAAGGTAAGAAACTGCAAACAACCACAGTCAGAATTCCCCAGTGGCTGCTCCCCTCTTTGCAAGCTTGCCCTTTGTCTCAGCTTTTGTTTATCTTGTGTGTCAAAACAGGCAAGAACAAGCCAGACTTCCAGAGTCTTGTCCACAGCCATTCATGCCAAGTAGGAAGGACTTTACACGTTTATTCACTTTCCACCCCATGTCTAGTTATGGACAAGTTGCCTTTAACAATAGCAATGTCCAGACCTACTACAAGTTGCTTGATTTGTCTTTTCCTTTTCCCTTTTTTCCTGAGTCAAGAGTAATAGTCAAAATAAAACACAGATCAAAAGCACCACAGGTTTCCTTTCTGGCACTCTGGCAAGCTGAATTCACCCTCCCAGACAGCCCACAGGGGTGGTCAGAGGTGCCAGGGCGTGAGCAGCACATCAGTCAAGGTACACACACACATAGCCTGTGTCTAGGCCCTGAGGGGCACCATGGCAAGAAGGTGCCTTCCACTGAGCACAGCAGGACTGCTTCCACATGTACCACAGAGTACAGGTTGAGTCCTTCCTCAATGACAGCCTAAGGAACTGTAAGGAATGAGAAGCCTTGGGGGGGTTAAAAAGAGAACAAAAAATGCACAGATGGTGAAGAGATGAAGATTTGGCCCATGCCTTTTGAGCTGGACACCGTTTGAGGTGCTACATTGGTCATACTCTCATCGTGTCGTTAAGCTTCTATCTCAGTCATGAGGAATTTCCTAGCAGGGAGATGCACCTCAGCCACGTAAAGCTCCTGACACGCCAGTGCTGCTGCCAGGCTGAAAGGCGAGTTGATGGCATCGCTTCTCACTCACCTACACCAACCATGGGCCACGACAGGGGCACGTCAGCTACTCCCCAAGGGCATCCCATGTTCCCAGCAGGCAGATTCTCCTCTCATCTTACAGGAACCAACTTGTGGCAGGCAATCGGACGTCAGGAGTTGATGTGAGATGGCCAAGTTGAGATCTTCACTGATTCCAAGTGGTTTGGCCCCAGATACCTGTCAATGAGTTCCTCACAGGCAAATACCTGAGAAGTGATTGATGGCAATAAAATTATTACCAACACCCTCTCACTGAACCATGAATGAGTGTCTTTGGACCTGAAATTAAGTGTGTAGGTGATTAGCTTTAGGCACATACCTCCAGAAAGAATGAAAACCACAGTGTACCCAAATGTGCCTGACCCAGGGAGTCTGCTGCTGGGGAAGGCAGAGACAGAGGTAAAACAGAGACCATAATTATACTGGATGTAGGCTTACAGCTACTTAGGCAAAATGCTCTTGTGTAGCATTTTGACTGCCCTGAAGGAGAAGTCCTGTGGTCATCACATGAAATGGAGGTTTTAGGTAAGGCCATCTTGGAAAAGTACAGAGCTGCTTCAATAGCAAGTCAAAATGCCATCACGTTAAAAGGCCTTGGTTGCTTTTCAAGATCCCTCTTCCCTTCCCTAGCTGAGATGCAACAGGCAACATTGCAAAATTAGTCTAGGTACAGCCTAGGAGCAACCATGTATGAAGGCTGAGCTTGGGATTTCAGTACTGTGACTGCTTGAGCCTCAACTCTGGGACAACTATTACACTGGAAACACCAAAATCAGCATGCTCCAGTGCTGAAACCATTACATTATGCATCAGTCTAAACCACAGAATGGCCAGGGTTGGAAGATCATCCAGTCCAACCCTCTGCTAAACCAGGTTCACCTAGATCAGGTCACACAGGAACATGTCCAGGCGGGTTTTGAAAACCTTCAGAGGAGCCTTCACACCCTCCCTGGGCAGCCTGTGCCAGGGCTCCCTCACCTCACAGTGAAGAAGCTTTTCCTAAGGTTTATATGGAATTTTTTGTGTTCCAGCTTTCGTCTATCACCCTTTGTCCTGTCACTGGACACTACAGAAAAAAGTGTCACCTCATCGTCTTGACATTTACCTTTTAAACACTTATATTAATGAGATTCCCCCCTCAGTCTCCTCTTCTCCAGACTGAACAGCCCCAGTTCCCGCAGCCTTTCCTCATATGAAAGATGCTCCAGTCCCCTGATCATCTTGGTGTCCTTGTGCTGGACTCTCTCCAGCAGTTCCCTGTCCCTCTTGAGCTGAGGAGCCCAGAACTGGACACAGGACTCCAGATGAGGCCTCACCAGGGCAGAGCAGAGGGGGAGCAGGAACCTCCCTTGAGCTGCTGCCCACACTCTTCTTGATGCATCCCAGGCTGCCATTGGCCTTCTTGGCCACGAGGGCACATTGCTGGCTCATGGTCAGTTTATTATCAACCAGCACTCCCAGGTCTGTCTCTGCAGAGCTGCTCTCCAGCAGGTCACCTCCAGCCTGTACTAGTGCATGGGGTTGTTCCTCCCCAGCTGCAGGACTCTGCCCTTGCCCTCGTTGAACCTCAGGAGGTTCCTCTCTGCCCAGCTCAGACTCAGGCTGATGTACTTCTGCTTTCCAGTGAAATGCTTCTAGAATTTTGTGCAACAATTGATAAAATAAACCCTCAGTTGTGTCACATCTTCCACACAGCAGTGTTTCATTCTAGATAAAATTGCTCACTTTTGGAACCTGCCAGCCTCTGCTGCATCCCACGGGCAGAAGTTCCCTGGCTGAATGACACAGGGTACAGGAGGAAGCTCCTCTGCCTTTGAAGCTGCTGCTTGGGAGCTTCACTTGTGAACCCTGTCTTTGTGGTAGAGGAGACAGACAACAGCTCTCCCAGCTTACTTTCTCCGTGCAGCTCAGTCTTCCCAGCTACCCCCTTCCTTACAACCCACCACCTTCCTCTTCACACACTGGACAGCCCCAGCCTGCTAACTTGCTCTTCACACCTTAGTCCCAGCCCATCAGGAGACTCGAGGTGGGCAGAAGGACCCCCATCCCGTGCGATGCCGCAGCCTGTGCTGTGTGCTTGGCAAGGGCCATGTGGGGTGGGAGCAGTTACTCTAGGGCTGTACCCACCTTCCTGCCACTGACCCATGAACCAGCTTCAAGTGTGCATGTATGACCACACTGACTGATTGCAGTGTGGACATATATCCACAGACTACACCTAAAGCAAACAATATGAAAAGGCACGAGGAGAAACAAAGCAGGAGAAGGGCTGCAACAAATAAATGGTGAGGGCAAGGACATCAATAGCACAAATATTGAACCAGGGATAAAATAGTTTATCCATGGACTAAAAACAGCTTTGGAGAACAAGGAAAATACTGACAGAATGCCTTCCCACCTACAGGATATGTGTTTGACTGCACCTGTCTGAGTAAGAAAACAGAAACTTGCACGCCAGTGCCTCCAAGTAACATTTCTTTCTGCAGGGGGGGTGTAACAGCTTCTCCCACCTGCCTCTGTGGGGATGTATGTCTATAAACACATGGATGTCCACAGGCCACACGTGAGATTATGCCATGCTGCATCCCCAGCAGCCAGCTGCAAGGTGGGAAGGGAGCACCTCCCTGGAACAGGAGAGTGTGCAGCACAAGGAGCCGGTCCCAGGCAGCACTGGAGATCCTGCCCACGTGTTGTACTAGTGCAAAGGCTTTGGCCCACCCCTGGACACATGGGTGGCACATGTGGTGCTCTCCTAGGTGTGGTGGGACTGACTGAGGGCAGGGATCCCTGGCCATTTGTCCTGAAAAGGGGCAAATGTGTGAAAACGGACAGTGTGCTCCCCACTCACCACTTCTCTTTGAAGCAGCCAGACTGTTGTCCCTTACAGCAGCACAGGATGCTCTCACCTTGGTGGGCAGGCAAGTAGCTAACTCACCAGGATTAGCATTTCATCTTAGCAAGCATTTTCGTGCTGCACTGGTTCCTGGCTGAGCCCTGCCTGTCAGTTGCCTAACTCAGGAGAGTCCTGAAGGGAAGGAGTCATTGGAAATACCTCCTCTCAGGATGAAGAAACAGTCCCTTGGCAGCAGGAGACATTTGTAATGCCTCATCCTTCCCTGGGGCACTGCTCATTTCTCCCCAAGTGTTGCTTTAACTTACTGAAAGCAATTAGGTTTACAGCCTTGGCTGATGTTCAGACCATGCACACAGAGAGCAGAACAGGTCACAGTGTCAAGCAGGGTTGTTCAACTCTTACCTCTCGCTCCAAAAACTGTGGCTGCACTTGTGTGAGGGGAAGAGGTAGCCAAGCCCCAGCCCTAGCTCCCACGGGAGGGATGAAACCACAGCTCACGGTAACCTCCGAGCCAAGTGAGATTGCCTGATGGGCTCAAAACGTGCCTGCCAGCCCAAAAACTGGTGGTACCATCTGCCGCACCCCACTCACTGCCTCTCAGCCCTTCCCTCCCACATATTTCTGCTGCTGTGGCTTTATCCCTGCGGGGTGCAGTGGAGCCTCTGTACCCTGCTAGACATGTGCAAGGTTGAGCAGGGTGTGCATCATCTCCCTCCAGAAAAGTAGGAGTGGGAGAGGTCCCACCGAGGAGCTTCCCTGGCACAAACCAGCAATCTGGACTTTAGGGGGTGCAGTAGCCTGGGGAGCTGCTTAGGAAGTCTTGGCAGTTAGTGCATCCATTCACAGCCACATCTTCTTAAACCCTGAGGTAAAATGTAAAGCAACTAAGAGGGTTATTAAACAGGCAAAAACCAAAACACCTTCCTGGAGGGTGAACAGAATGGTGAGTTGGTTGCTTAGCAGGGCAAAAAGTGTCCTGTGTGTGCCAAGTGCTGCCACTGGACACTGCTACTGTGGAGCTGCAGGATGGAGCACTGCAAAGCCTGAGCTTCCCCATGCTTTGCTCACCCCATGCTGGTCAGCATTACCCTGCGCTGGGAGCCACTGTGAGCTTTGCATGCCACAAGCTGTCTCCTCAACCAGAAAGGTTCAAATTCACTCAGCATTTCATTCCCAGCAGCTGAGCATACCCTTTGACAACAGGACATTTGTTTTCAGGCTATGGATGCCCAACCAGTGTCTGTCATGGTTTCTGTGGTAGGCCAGCAAGCCTCTGGTGGCCTAGGTCTGCGTGGAACCTCAAGGAGGAACTGCAGCATTCATGTGAGAACTGACAAACTTGGAGACAAAAAGGGCAAACCACTTTTGTTACAGACTGGTATTACCCATAAAATCAGGTCATGGCAAGTTCAGCAGGAAGCCCTGCCCAGGCCTGATGGCCACCAAGGCTAGAGTGGGTTAGCTGAGGTCTTGCCTCAGAAACCTCCGTGGGTGGAAACTCTGCTGTCTCTCTGGACACTGACCTCCTGGTGACATTTTTTTCCCTGATGGCCAGCTTGAAACTCGCAAGACGTAACCTGTGCCTGCTGCCTCTTTTTGTTCTGCCCATTTCTATGGAGTGGGGCTTGACTCTATTGCCTCTGTAATTCCTCTTCAAGAACCTGTCAGCTGCTACCAAGTCAGCCTAAGCCCTGCTATCTCCATCAAGCCCCTACTCCTCAGCCCCTCACCTCACAGACCCCTTGCCATCCTGGTATCTGTGTGCCAGACCTGTTTCCCAACACCTCACTTGAACTGGGAGGTCCAGTGCTGGAAACAACACCCCAGGTACAGCCATTGATTACATCAGGGCCTTTGAGGGCACCACCAGGACCCACTGCCCCTGGCTGACCCTCGGAGCCTCTCCCCTGTCCATGGCCCAGGAATCCATTTCAGATCACTGACCTGGTTTTTGGTGTTGTCTAGAAACAGACTTGCCTTAGAAAGGTCACTGAAACACCTCACCCAACAACCATCTTCTGCCAGCAGCCAGGAAGTTTGGCTTTACACCCTAAAATACTTTGTCTCTTCCTCAGGACCATATTTTCAGAGCCCTTTCCTTTAAAAGGTGACGTGGCACAACATCTCACACACTTGGCTTTTAGAGGCAAACTCCTGGCTCTCCTGGGGAAAGCTTTTACCACTGTCTCGAGCTCACCCAGACTTGCTGTGGATGAGTGCCCATCCTCCCTGTGCATCTCCCCCCTGCAGCTCTCAGACCCCCAAAACGAAGGCTTGCTGCAGGAGGCATGCAGAGCACACGTCAGGATTAGTGCCTGTTTATTGAGAACTTCATGGCTTTTCAGAGACAGCCAAGGTCAGAGCACCATGGCACCACTCTTCTGGTGTTTTGAGTCACCAGGACCTTCCTTCTCTGAAAACACTCCACTGCTTGTAGTGTCTTTGTGGAATTAAGTGTCTGTGTGAGACACTCTTGCAACGTGGTCAATATTTGAAGTCTCTGAAGTGTCAACACAAGGCACTGAATCAATTCCTTGGAAATCTGAAGTATACTCAAGGCAGAAGAACAATGGACCCATCTTATTTACTGCACCTACTTCTACTACTTACCACCCAGGCAAATACACCATCCTCCAAGTTATTTTCATATATGCTGTGACCAAGATGCTGTACAAACCCCCCCACGTTTCAGTGGCTCCTTGACAATGGCATTTCTCAGGTACTTTGTGTAGTTCCTTCTCTAACCAGTCAAATCAGGCTTTAAGGTTCAACTGCACCTCTAATTTCCTTTGGCTTCGTTTCCTGTAAAGTACACAAGGTATTATTTACCTTAGAATGTAATAACTCTTGGGCTTTGTTTAGAAAAGGGATTTTTCAGACTCTTCCCACCATTAATTCAAGAAGACTCACTTCAACCCGCATGAGCCATCAGCAACACTGTGAGCCTCAGTTAACCATATACCTGCTGCTTCTACTGCTTAAAGCACGGCAGGGGATAATCCTCCTTGAGGAAAAAACTGATGAAAAAAGAGATGCTGAGAAATTAGGATTGTGTTTGAGAACAAAGGGAAGGTGCAGGAAAGCCTCATTACAGCCAAGGCCTGGCAGATGTGCAAACAAAAGTGCTCTCTGCTGGGATTTGGGATGTCTAGCCAAGACTCTTCTCTCAAAAGATGTCAGGTCAAGTATGCAAAAGCTCTGTGCAAGCAAGCTGCTGTAGTTCCCACATCAGGATAACGCATCTCTCGCCCTGCTAAACCCGAGGTCTTGCACTTGGCCATGATCTTCAGCCATCCCCACGAGGTCTACCACGTTTGAACTACCCACACTTCAAATACAAGCTCGCTCATTAGTCCCACATCACTTTTTTTTTTCCTGTGCATATGGTCTAAAATACCAATAGATACCAACTTTCAGCCCTTTTTTTCGGAGTGTTTTATTTTGGAGATGCCAGCAGCCCTTTCTGAGAACACCTGCAGCTGCATTCTGGATGACCACACAGCACCCACTGATCAGAAGGGCACTGCTTTCCCATAGGATTGCCTGTGCCCTGGTCCCAGGCTGACAACCAACAACAGGCCAAAACCTAGGTACAGAGAGGGATTCTGCCAAAAAACACAGCCTGCTCAGCCATCTTTTCTTCCCTCAGGAACTGGAGGAAAGCTCATTTCTGTTCCCACCCTTCAAGTACTCGTGACAGCCGACCTACAGCCCTAGTTTATGTTCTTCTGCCTGGAAAGTGAGCACCACCAAGCAAAACATTGCCCACACGTTGTACAAACACCTCCTAGACCTCAACCTCCAGTAATGACTGTAACAAAGAAATGTCAGTTTTGAGATAGTCCATATTAGAAAAGTACCCAAAAGGTTTGCTAAGAGGAGGGGCAACTGCCTGATGAAACACAGAAGAGAGAGCCTGGTCCTTCTGTCATTTGTGCCAAGACAGCCATGGCTTACAGCTGGCTGACAGTCAACCTCAAGGGCAAACAAATCAGGCCTCGTTATTGGCCTCATTATTCCTCCATCACATACAAAGGAGACCTGAAATACTTAGAAATGCCTAGTTCCTGGGCATCACCTCTGCAGGACTATGAGGGATGCTGGGTCACTGTGTCAAGTCCAAGCTTCCCAGATCGACAGACATGTCCCACTCCTCCTGTTGCCCCAAGAGCTCCCCAGGTGCAAAGACCCATGTTGGTAAGGAGAAATGGTGTTTGGAGCACTCTGCTCTATTCCCCACCCCATATGCAGCTCTCCTCTTTGGAGGGGAAGACTTATGAGCATGTCAAAGGGAGAGGCAAAGGCTTTGCCCCTCTTGAGACACAGCTGCCAGATACAATGAGCTGGGATGGTCTCCTGAAGCAGAGGACCCGGAGCAAACAGCTCCCAGCCTCTTCTAGGAACACTGACTTCTCATCTTGCTGACACAAAGGAGGAAAAGGCACAAACCCAACTGCAGTGGCATTTCCACCTGCAGATGTGTTGCTCACGATAAAACCTGACAGGTTCTGATAAGGAGGCTCACAGAAATGCGTTCCTGGGTGCTCTGCACATGCCACAACCGTGACTCACTTTCTGTGGTTACAAGAAGACAGAGACAACCTGGCAAGCCCAGGGCAAACAAGTGATATCACCAGCATGATACATACATTTATCGGCATCGTTGCATTTCTCCATGAGGACTGCAACTAAAAACAGCTGCCAAGTGAAACAAGATGTGTGGGAAGGGGAAAGAAGTCGATGCCTTAGAAATGATGAGTCCTGACACACGCACCTGAACACAGGAGAAATCACAGACCCAAAACTTAGTGGATGTGTGGGTACCAGTGATCTGGTAGATTACATTGAAGGAACGGGAATCAGCATGATCCAGAGGTGTAAAAAAATAGAAACAAAAGAGCCACAACCTTACAGTAACAGGTCAGGAATGGGTGAGTGAGAATTACAGGCATCAGATACGAATGGCAAGGTAAAAGGTGTATGTGACTGGCAGGGGAAGCTGAAGCAATTAATGAAAGGCTTTACAGCCTCGCAGGCAGTGGTGGGCACTGGGACCCTTGCAAGAGGCAAAGTCAGGAACAGCTGAGTGGAAATATCAGCTGCCTTCCCTTCAGTTTCTACCTCTGATTGTTCTTCTGTTTCTGGACGGGTCCTCTTCTGGAGAAGTGCCAATGCACAAGCACCTTCCGCAGCCACCATGTTTACTTTCAGCCTTCCCTGAGCTGGGAAAGCTCTGCAGACACAGGGTGTGACGAGGAGGAGCGTCTGATAAGCTTCTGGCCCTCATTTCCACAATACTGACTCAGAGCAGACCAGCTCCTCCTGAGGCTGTCACAGCCGCCACACCACTGCTAAACCACCAGGAAAGATGTGACCGGTGTGACTTTGCAATTCGGTAGGTCAGGAGGCAAGCAGGGGATAGCAGCTCCATGGCAGGCGTGCTCCGAGTCTGATGGGGACTGGGAATGCCATCAGATGGCAGAGCAGTGAGGGGTGGTAGGGCACCATGGCCCCTCTGGCAGCCATCAATCCTCCTTCTTCTCCAGCGGGGGCCACAGTGGCTGGGGTGAAGCTGTGTGCAGCAGCACCAGGCCACAGAGTGTCACGGCCAGGCCGAGCCACCACAGAGCTGTCCATGTCTCCCCAAACAGAAGCTTGCCCAGGATGGCCTGAAGGAAAAGACAGAGACAAAGCTTCACTGGGCTGAGCCACCTCAAAGCCTCCTGGCACTGCCACAGCTGCAAGGACTTCTGCTGGGAGAGTCACCCCTGTGAAAAACCTGCTGGAGAAACCTCTGCTGGGACCACCGACAGAAACAGCTGCTGTGGGTTATAGCAGAGGTGACCTACTCTACCACCCAAGCCTGGAAGCACAGTCCCAAAGCAGGGTTTTGGCAGATGCTGCCTTCCCAGGACCTAAGTCTCCAGCTGACTGGGCAACTCCAGTCAAGAAAAAAAAACAGCCTCACTGACTTGAGTCTTATCTATCCACCACCATGAGCTGGCTGTGAGCTGGAGCACAGAAGCAAGGTGGACACCCACTGAGAGTGAAAAGTGAATGGAAAAGACCTGTGGGTCAGAAATGCTCTTGCTGTCACTAGATGTGGTGCATCTTCACACCCAGTTAGGTTGGCTTTGGCTTGTCACAGGTGAGGCGTTGCAAAGGAAAAGCAAAACAAAGCAAAGCTCCCCGGGTCTGGCTTTCACTTGGCTATTAGAACAGCTCAGCAAACCATAGAGCTGCTACAAGGCACTGTGCTGGGCAGCTGCACCCTTCCTCCTGCACCACCCAGAAAAGCCCTACAGCCTCTGCTGTGCCAGAGCAGCTGAGGCCTGGATGCAGTCACACATCTGCCTGTAACCAACCCTTCATGACCGGTGCCGCTAGTCATGCCAGGAAATGAGCTACAAGCCCCCATCCCCACAGCACTGTGCTCTGGCACTGGGGAAGGCATCTGCTCACCGAACAGATGAAGTTGGAGGCCATCGTGGTCACAGAGGCGGCAGCTGAGGAGGAGGAGAGTCGCAGGGCTTTGGCAAAGACCGTCCACATCACCGCGTTACACGCCAACGCCAAGCCCACGCAGGCGACGCGGAGCAGCACCGGCAGCTGCAGGAGGGAAGGGAGAAAGCACATAGATCTCTTTGCTGACCTTCACTTCACAGACTCTGGGAGAAAAACTCAACGGTATGAGCTTCTAAAGGTGAATTACAGCTGGTTTGACATGAAGATGAATGTATCTGATCACAGCAGGGAACTGAAGCGAGGGAATAGCACTGGATGAAGTGTGACCCTGGCACATCCTGCTGTCAGCTCGCACTAGATGTTTGGGAAAGCATCAGATTCAGCCCTGACAAACACCAAAGGTGTACAGGCTGGTGCTGTGTGTGCTCCTGAACTCATCTGTTGTGAATCTGGGCTGAGACTCAAACTGCTGCTCCTCAGCACCTCTCATGACCCAGCCCTCCTTACTGCTGCAGCAAGGGGCCCTCCGGGAGCAAAACAAGAGCTGAGCAGCTTCGTGCTGTATTTTGCACCATCGCTGGAGAGCAGATTTACTGAGAGCTCCACACGCTCCTCTAGTGGGAGAGCAAAGAGATGAGAGGGGAAAACAATTCTCTGTTTCACTTAAATTCAGTCTATCTCCAGAAACAGCCTAGTAAAGTGCACTGCTAGGGGAAAAAACACACCTTAAGGGAAAGAGATCTTGTTATTATCCTCAACTGTCTGCCCAAGGGTGCAGAGAGGATGATGGAGCCCAGGCTCCTCTCCGAGGTGCCGTGGGATACGCTCAGAGGCAGCAAGTAAAGTGTGTAACTACTGAAATTTTCATCTGATAAAAGGAAAAACAAAGGTGATCAAACACTGAACAGAGGTCACGGTCTCTCCAGCCTTGGAGGTAGTCAAAACTTGGCTGGAGAAGGTCACGAGCAACCTGTTGCAAGGGTTGGACTCGAGACCTCCAGAGGTCCTGCCTGACTTGAATTAGCCTGTGAGGGCAGTGTCTGCTGCAAAGCTGGTGCCCACCATTTCAGCTACGCTATCCTGAAAGGTGACCCTGTACCCATGGGTTCCTCTTCTATTTCAAAGCCAGAGACAGCAGCTGCAGTGTGCTCTGCAGGTGGCTCACGCCTAGAAGGAAGGTTTTCTACAGAGAGAGAGAGATGGAGTCCCTCTTCATCCTGGGCAGAGATGTGGTCATCACCTTGGCATGTGGGCATCGAGATAGGAACACCCCCAGGTGTTCCCCACAAGGAAGGAGGGAGGTATAAATTTCTCCCCTGCGAAGGGCTCAGCCGAACCAGCCCCATGAGTCAAGGATTACTCTTCTGATTGCGTTCTGAAGATTAATCTCAGTGTACATTTCGGATAATGCAGCATCACTCCCAAAGGGGCAGAATTAATTTCAGACAAAGTTTGGCAGGGGAGAAGGGAAAGTAAAGGCAAACTTTTGTTCAGGTGAAATGACCCAGGAAAGGTCAAGGCCAGCCTCAGGCTGAGCCATCACAACACATCCTTCTGGCCGGGAAATGCACCTCCATGGTGCTGCTGAGCATCCTGCTGCCCTAAGTCATGTCCCCTCTGAAGCGTCAGTCGACACATAACACGGGCCCTGCCACGCTGCACAAGTGACAGGTGCTCTCTTACACTTACTCTCTGTAGCTCTTCCTCAAACACAGAACTCCTCAAAACTCTTGTTGCCTTGTAGCCTTGTGCAATGAGCATGCAGGATTCAAGGACAGGTCTCTGAAACACTTTGAAGTGTCCAGGGGCCTATGCCATTCAAGCTGCTAGGAAGATTATGGCATTCACGTACGACTTGTTTAGTCTTACAGCTAAACTGATTCATTCAGGTAATAATNGGTGCATCTTCACACCCAGTTAGGTTGGCTTTGGCTTGTCACAGGTGAAGGCGTTGCAAAGGAAAAGCAAAACAAAGCAAAGCTCCCCGGGTCTGGCTTTCACTTGGCTATTAGAACAGCTCAGCAAACCATAGAGCTGCTACAAGGCACTGTGCTGGGCAGCTGCACCCTTCCTCCTGCACCACCCAGAAAAGCCCTACAGCCTCTGCTGTGCCAGAGCAGCTGAGGCCTGGATGCAGTCACACATCTGCCTGTAACCAACCCTTCATGACCGGTGCCGCTAGTCATGCCAGGAAATGAGCTACAAGCCCCCATCCCCACAGCACTGTGCTCTGGCACTGGGGAAGGCATCTGCTCACCGAACAGATGAAGTTGGAGGCCATCGTGGTCACAGAGGCGGCAGCTGAGGAGGAAGAGAGTCGCAGGGCTTTGGCAAAGACCGTCCACATCACCGCGTTACACGCCAACGCCAAGCCCACGCAGGCGACGCGGAGCAGCACCGGCAGCTGCAGGAGGGAAGGGAGAAAGCACATAGATCTCTTTGCTGACCTTCACTTCACAGACTCTGGGAGAAAAACTCAACGGTATGAGCTTCTAAAGGTGAATTACAGCTGGTTTGACATGAAGATGAATGTATCTGATCACAGCAGGGAACTGAAGCGAGGGAATAGCACTGGATGAAGTGTGACCCTGGCACATCCTGCTGTCAGCTCGCACTAGATGTTTGGGAAAGCATCAGATTCAGCCCTGACAAACACCAAAGGTGTACAGGCTGGTGCTGTGTGTGCTCCTGAACTCATCTGTTGTGAATCTGGGCTGAGACTCAAACTGCTGCTCCTCAGCACCTCTCATGACCCAGCCCTCCTTACTGCTGCAGCAAGGGGCCCTCCGGGAGCAAAACAAGAGCTGAGCAGCTTCGTGCTGTATTTTGCACCATCGCTGGAGAGCAGATTTACTGAGAGCTCCACACGCTCCTCTAGTGGGAGAGCAAAGAGATGAGAGGGGAAAACAATTCTCTGTTTCACTTAAATTCAGTCTATCTCCAGAAACAGCCTAGTAAAGTGCACTGCTAGGGGAAAAAACACACCTTAAGGGAAAGAGATCTTGTTATTATCCTCAACTGTCTGCCCAAGGGTGCAGAGAGGATGATGGAGCCCAGGCTCCTCTCCGAGGTGCCGTGGGATACGCTCAGAGGCAGCAAGTAAAGTGTGTAACTACTGAAATTTTCATCTGATAAAAGGAAAAACAAAGGTGATCAAACACTGAACAGAGGTCACGGTCTCTCCAGCCTTGGAGGTAGTCAAAACTTGGCTGGAGAAGGTCACGAGCAACCTGTTGCAAGGGTTGGACTCGAGACCTCCAGAGGTCCTGCCTGACTTGAATTAGCCTGTGAGGGCAGTGTCTGCTGCAAAGCTGGTGCCCACCATTTCAGCTACGCTATCCTGAAAGGTGACCCTGTACCCATGGGTTCCTCTTCTATTTCAAAGCCAGAGACAGCAGCTGCAGTGTGCTCTGCAGGTGGCTCACGCCTAGAAGGAAGGTTTTCTACAGAGAGAGAGAGATGGAGTCCCTCTTCATCCTGGGCAGAGATGTGGTCATCACCTTGGCATGTGGGCATCGAGATAGGAACACCCCCAGGTGTTCCCCACAAGGAAGGAGGGAGGTATAAATTTCTCCCCTGCGAAGGGCTCAGCCGAACCAGCCCCATGAGTCAAGGATTACTCTTCTGATTGCGTTCTGAAGATTAATCTCAGTGTACATTTCGGATAATGCAGCATCACTCCCAAAGGGGCAGAAGTAATTTCAGACAAAGTTTGGCAGGGGAGAAGGGAAAGTAAAGGCAAACTTTTGTTCAGGTGAAATGACCCAGGAAAGGTCAAGGCCAGCCTCAGGCTGAGCCATCACAACACATCCTTCTGGCCGGGAAATGCACCTCCATGGTGCTGCTGAGCATCCTGCTGCCCTAAGTCATGTCCCCTCTGAAGCGTCAGTCCACATGTAACATGTGCAGCGTGGCAGGCAGCAGCCCAAGTGACGGCTGCGCTCTTATACTTACTCTCAGATGTCTGTAGCTCTTCCTCAAACACAAAACTCCTCAAAACTCTTGTTGCCTTGTGGCCTTGTGCAATGAGCATGCAGGATTCAAAGACAGGCCTCTGAAACACTTTGAAGTGTCCAGGGGCCTATGCCATTCAAGCTGCTAGGAAGACTATGGCATTCACGTACGACTTGTTTAGTCTTACAGCTAAACTGATTCATTCAGGTAATAATTATCACTTACAATGGGCCTTCAAGTAACTGAAGGTAATTGATTTGTTCAGAAAAGAACCACAGCATGGCTGAGGTCAGGAGGTACCTCTGCAGATCCCCTGGCCTAACCTTGCCACTCCTACAGGCTGTTGCCCAAACAATGTCTGAATTTCCCCAAGGAGAGAGATTCCACAACCTGTCTGGGCAACCTGTGCCCAGTGCTCAATCGCTCTCGCAGTGAAAAAGTGTTTCCTGATGTTCAGAGGGAACCAAACACCTGTGTTTCAGTTTGGGTCCATCACATCTGGCCCTGCCCCAGGGTGAAAGAGCCTGGCTCCATCCTCTGCGTGACCTCCCTTCAGGTATTGGTATACACATTGATGAGATCCTCCTGAGCCCTGTCTTCTTCAGGCCTAACAGTCCCAGCTCCCTTAGCCTTTTCCTCACAGAAGGGATGCTCTGGTCCCTCACCATCCTCATGCCTCTTTGGACTCTCTCCAGTAGCTCCATCTCTTTTTTTTGCACTGAGGAGCCCAGACCTGCACCCAGCACTCCAGGTGTGGCCTCATCAGTGCTGAATAGAGGGGAAGGATCAACCACTCTCAAACTGCTGGCAACGCTCCACCTCAATGACACGATGCTTGATCACAGCTCCTTCAAAAAAGAACCCCAACCAACAACTCCACAAAAAAAAATCCCTCCAAGGAACAGGCAATATTTCTGTAAACTCTAAAGAATAACACTCAGAAAAGAAGCTGCCAACGTTTCCAGTTACTCCATGCTCTTCTGTTTGGTCAGTGCAGAGCACAACCTTTTTTGGAGGAGATACTGAGAAAAGCAGCAGGATTTAAATGTTTTGATTATTCCCACCACAACCAACAGAACTGGCAATGCTGAGTCTTTGCTATTTTAACCACCTCTAATAATCACACAGGTAGGTAATTATGTATTGTTATTAATGCCATTACGTTATTTCCTGATGCAAGGCTGGACTTTTTCTCAGATCCAGTTTCTTTTGTGGACTTCCTTTGGATTTCAAGCCCAAACGTGCGTTTGCACGCCCACAACCACCCCTGCCCCAACCACAATGCCTAAATAAGCCTCTTTAACGTGTTTTTGAGATGTGTGTGTTGCCTGCCTCAGCACAACCGCACAGGCAGGACTCTTTGTGTGTCCTACCTCACACACACACACACACA
>WBNH01000971.1:74841-117547 GCA_013401255.1 Urocolius indicus | reverse complement strand
GGGATAGGGAATAAAAAGCCGAATCTTGTATCTGTCAGGTGTGCCTGCTAGCTGGGACACCCGCTCTTGCAAGAACCGCTGAATAAAAGCACTTCACTGCAGAGTCTGGCCTGAGTCTTTCGCAGGAGAACTTGTTTTGTTTCCTACATCCTCCTCTGCCGTGCCCGAGGGGAGAGTTCACTTCTCTCAGCAAGGACACTGTTTTTGAGGTGAAAGGCCAGCAGCGTCTCCCTGTAACCTTAAGCACAAACCGGGGTTTGAGAAACAAAACCAAGATAAAGGTCATCCCCTGAGAAGACCCAACAGAGAGCACGCCAGGTGAGGCTTGAGAAACGCCACCGAGATAAGGATCATCATCTTCCTAAGACCCGAGGGAGAGCGTGGCAGATGAGCACATCGGCTGAGCAGCACATCACACACACACCATCACCCGCTCCGCCTCTCTGCTCTGGCCAGCCAGCAGAGCACAGAGACAAGAGCGCTGCTACCAGGAGAACAGCGGGCTGAGAGCGAGCACGTGCTACAGCCTTGCTGCAGTCAAACGGGCGTGAAAGCACCGCCCACGTGCTGCCAGCCGGGGTTGGTTCGGGGCATTCCCACCCCATACGTGCTGCCTTTTCTTGTACGAGCCGATTCGTGTCGGTCTGCCACCAGGCATTAGTCAACCGTCCAAGCACAGCTCAGCTCCCTCAAGGGCTGACTCAAGCCACGAGGAACCACCCGCACGTTTCATCCCCGCCCCCGGCACCAAGGGGGGAAGCTCCGGGGTTGAGTAACGCCTCCCGGGGAAAAGCCACGGGCAGCAGACGCGGTCCCTGCCCTCATTTTCCTCCTTCCTTACCCATCCTCCGGCCGCCTCCGCGCCCGAACCGGGCCCGGGCCAGGGAGCAGGACCCAGCGCCAGCTTCGCCGCGGCCGCCGCCGCCGCCCCCAGCAGCCCCGCGGCCGCCGCCGCCATGCCGGGACCCGCCGCCATGCCGGGACCCGCCCCTGCGCAGGGGAGGGAGGGAGCGCTGGGGCCGGGCTCTGCTCTGAAAGGGAGGGGAAGGAAAGGGAAAGAATGCGCTTGTGCCACGTTCATTTATATACAGAGGCTTTATTTCTGGTTTTCTTAAAAAAAAAAAAACAAAAAAGGATGTTGTAGGAGAAGGTAAATCCTAGTGCAGACTGACAGGGCAGAGGAAGGCGCAGAGTAAAGCAAGCTGCAGCAGGGGCTGAGCCTCCCCGTACAGGGAGAGGCAGAAAACCCTGTTCAAACCTAGAGTACAAAACTCTTGTCCAGAAACAGTCACCCAAGAGCAACAGGCGCTGAGAAGCACAGCTATATAAACCTAGGACACTAGAGAACAACAGCTTTGTGGTCCCAAGAAAAACCCCTCTCAGGCTACAGTGCTAATAAATCCATGCTAGTTACTCTGGATCTCAACTATTCTCTATCTACAGGGATAAAAAAACAACCTCTCCTGTTTAAAGCCCAAGTGAAAACTCATCTGCAGGATTAGGCAATCCAAAAATTAATAGATAAACTGGGGGAAAGGCTTCGTTCCCCTCAGCCAAACACTGAAGAAACTCATTAGGTATCCTGCCCTTCACTTGACAAGTCTTGCTCTTTGTTCTCTTTCATCCCATCAACTTGTGGGCAAAAGTAGCTCTGTATAAAGTAGCCAAGAACAGAACGATAAGATTAGTAGAAAAACCCCATGTAAACAGATAAGTGTTTGATATCTTGGTGTATAAATCACTGTTGTGTTCTGCTAATAAAACTTTCGGTTATTTGCAATAAATCTTAAGTGCAATTACATTAGCTTACACACCATACTCCTAAAATGTTCTGGATATACTCCTAAAGCATTCTGCATACCTTCAGGTCTTGTTTCTTAAACATTTCTGCTTTTGTTTGATAACAGAATGGTTGCAAAACACTGAGAATGTCCTACAATGCTAACGTAAGAAGTCTACTGTAAGTTTATACTGGGGAAAAAAGCAGTTTAGAAAGCATTTTAATTTCAAGTAGAGAAAGAAAAGAATACAAAGGCAGAAGATATTTATAGTACTTATTTACACTAAATTCACATTTGTGCTTTACTGAACAAACTTCAAGATTACAAGGACTTTTAAGCAACTCAGTAAAAACACATCCTATGTGTCTAAGAAAAAAAAAAAAACCCAGAAAAAAAAAAAAATCACAAAGGAGTCGTGCTTTTCCAAACTTGGCTCTGGTGGAAGATGTAGCATTTCAGAAGAGGTAGGTACCTGAATAAAAGCACAACAGGAAACAAAAATCCAGGTGTCTTCCCAGTGAGAAAAAGCTTTTCCTTGGCAAGAGACAAACAAAGTGTCAAGGAAATATCTTCAAGCACCTTTATAAAAATCAGTTTTTGAAAACTCACAGGGAGGTGTTAATGTGTCAATTCAAAAGCTGCCCATGTAGTTGGAATGAAATTAGTCACTGGAAGTTATTACCATAAAAAAAAAAAAAGCCAGGAATTGAAACACTTGAGTATTCCAGGGAGCACAGCAAAAAAGTCAAGTTTGAGAGCTGACTTCAGCTTCTTCCGTACACTTTATAGAGAAGGCTCTGTATAGCTTCATTTGTGTCAGTATGACTGATCGTGGTGCCTACAGATGTCACATTTCCTTGATTCTTTCAAAAAAGCGTTTTCTACTCGTAACTTTTCAGTCTCCTGTAAAACAGAAAAAAAAAAAAATCCCCCATGGGTGTATTAAGGAAATGATACTCGCTGCTGCTGTATTTCTAAATAAGCAGTCTCTGCACTTTGCTCGAGTGTTTTATATTCTATGTGCTTGAGGAAATAAAATGGGGTTATTCTTATCTGGGGCTTGTGAGGAGATAGACCGGCCATGACCCACACAACTGCAGAGAAGCAGAGGTGGCTGTCTGTTAGCCTCCAGGCTTAGCTCTGTTCTACACCAGGCCATTACTCCACCTGTGTTCTAATCTGCAACGTACCTCAGTAAGTTTAGCGTAATCCTTCTTCAGTTTCACAAGATACTGAATCTTCTGGTTTAGGTTTTGATGACCAAGTAATTTCCCATTCTCCTCAGCCAGAGAGTCAACCTGCTTCCTCAGCAAGTCCATTTCCTGTAATTAATAAAGACATTGTATGGTTCTTACCTATATAGCCCTTCCTTCTCTTTTTGGAAGAAATAAGCTTCTTTAGAACTCACAACCATTAACATTATGAACCATTTAAGTTTGTGGTAACGTATGATGCAACAGTTGGTTCATTCAGAAAACACACATTTGTCTCTTGTCTCCTTAAGAGCTTCGTTAGATCCCTCTAAAGGGCAGGAAAAAAAAAAAAAAAAGAGAGCACTGTTTGATTTGTATTACAAAAGGCAACTGAGTTCTGTACCCAGCCCTGCTCAAATGCAGGAAACAGCATTACACATAAGACTGCAAGACAAAACATTTTCAAAGGCAATCTTTGATTGCTAATTAATCCAGAATCTTGTCCAATTAGCAACAGCTGTACCTCTGCTGAGTAAGAATCTACTGTAAAGACAACAGAAAAAGTTATCTGTAACCTTTCCAATTCTGTCTCTCTCTTCATACGTCTCTTCCAGTTTTGATCTAATTTCTTCTTTTTCATGAAAAGCTTTAAGCTCCAAAGCTCTTGTTCTTTCCATCTCCAGAGTCATTTCAAGACAAGTATGCTCTTTGATTCTGAGGGTATTTTTGGTCTCTTCTAGTCTGCGAAGATAAAACAGTCATGAAATATTTAAAACCAACAGAAATGGTATACAACTGAATTACCAAGTCAGCCTTGGACACGAAGGCAGGCTCCTTTAAAAGTATCCTTTTGGGACAATATATTTTTCCCCAGAACTCAGTGCTAAGAGAAGGAAGAGTTGCATTCTGCCTCACAGCTCTTGTGTTTGATACTATCTCTTAACTAGGCAGAGTTTGGGAGTTGCTCTTCTCTTTGGGAAGTATGCTCTTTCCAATCCAGGACGTACAGCTCCACTAGAGAAAATAGGAGCTTCACCTTCAAGAACACTTAGAATTAATTCATCTAAGGCATGTACATCTGTCAGCTGAACTCTGCTACTCTTCATGTTTCCCCTAAATTGTTTGTTTGTATATGGCTTTTCTCCAACAGCTTTGTTGCTCAGGAACATCTTGGAACAGTTCAGAGGTGGCCTGAGCTTGTTTGGCCTGGTAACAGAATCACACATAGAATCCCACAGAATCTGAAGGGTTAGAAGGGACATGGAAAAATCATCCAGTCCAACTCCCCTGCCAGAGCAGGAGCACCTAGAGTAGGTCACAGAAACTCAACCAGGCAGGTTGTGAATGTCTCCAGAGAAGGAGACTCCACAACTTGCCTGCTGGCAATATTTTAACTCTCTCAGCCTCACAGGATATTACACCACGGCCTCAAACTTAGCAGCCTGATTCTATGAACTTTAGTAGCTTTGTTTATCTGTTCAAATATTGCAGAAATGAAAATATTTTTGTCATCAGTTTTGTTCCAACAAAGACTGGCCTTTATGACCTACTACATGAAAACAGGGTTCCTTTTTTGATGACAAAAGACTTTATTTCCTCCGTGTACATTACTTGTTTGTATGAGATATCGTAGCATTGTAATAAAGGGTATTTCAGAGACCTGGCAGGTATGGAAAAACAGTATCTCAAACAGCAAAACAACTTCCAGTCAAGACTAGAGTTTCTGGAAAACTTAATACAAATTACTTTTCAAATGACTCCCATGCATAAAAACTGTCTTCACCCTTAAAAGATGTTCCTTACATAGAAAGCATTCCATGAAATGTAAATAAATAGTAGGAGATTCAGCCACTGTGAATCCTGAGGCAATACAGATTAGGAAAAGAATAGCAGGAGCAACATTTTCAGTCTAATTGTTATCTGCTAACCCAGTACTTTATTTCTTGGCTGCTATCCATGCAAGGTGCAAAGCACTTGGATTTTGCCGACTACTTGCACAATAGTGCAAACAGAGTCTAGGAATCCTCTCATGGTAAACAATTTGCATTATTCAAGCTGTAGTGCAAAAAAATTCAATCAATTGCATTAAAAAAAAAAAGCAGCAAACCATTAGATTAAGTTTAAAAATCATAAGAATTCAAAACATAGATAATTTCAAACAGTTCAAAGCGTCCTTTCCAATTTCAGTTTTTCTATGGTTCCACCTATTTCAGAGCATTGCCCTGAGACAAGGCTACCCTCTTAGAAAAAGTAGCAATAAAGGTCCCTTCCAAGCCTACCATTCTATGATTCTGTGATCCTACTACCACCTACTGGTGAGAAAGGGTGAGAACTCGGTGTGTCCTGCAGAAGTAAATGTCATCTTTTGTGGTTTCAGATCTTGGACTTGTGTTGCTTAAAATATATCTTTTGAGTATTAATGGATTTCATACAAGCCTCTATTTGTATAGCAATGTTTGAATAAGCAATACTTCAACTTACTCTGCTTTCATTTTCAGCATCTCCTCCATTGCTTTATTCTGTAAAGGTGAAAAAGTAGCAGTTATGTTCTTTAACATTTAATATACATATGTATATATTATTTGTCACTTAATCGATGTCACATTCCACATCTTATCAAAGCTATCCTGGAGCCCAATAACTCTCATCTCAAATATTCACTGTAAGTTCATCTCTGCTATATGCACACATTTACCCATCTCATGCCAGCACAAATAACCCAGATAATATCACAGCACGGTCTCTCTGCCCATTCATACACGGCAGACCTCTAACAAGGGGTTCTTCTGTCTAGGAGACAACCTCTGTTGCAACATTAACTTCCCTTTGGCAAAGCCTTGACATTGGCAAGTGACACAGTCTTCACTTTCCAACTCGGAGTCAGATTTAGTGATCTGAATCCAGTTTTGTTTATTGTGCAATCTCACACGCAATTCATTAGTGTTAGACCAAGACAGAAACCTTATCTCTTAAGTATCAGGCTGTGCCTGTTAGAATTCACTAGAAATCTGTGTTTGTTTCACTGCCATGAAATAGAAGACAAGATGTTACTACTTCCCAGCAAGGAAACAGCATCTGACATGAGAAGGATAAAATACCTTGGCAAGTCGTTCTTCAGCAATTGCCTCCTCTTTCTCTTTGAGATACTCGACATCAGGATGTTTCTGGTCACTAGGGAATCCAAGAATGAGGAAAGGTTCTCACAAACAGAGGAAATCAATTGTGAAAAACAACAGCTTACCCAGATTAAGCCAGTGAATGTGTGTAGCTGTCTTGGCACACGCTCGTACTCAGAATACTGAACGTAATAAACATCTCTGGCAGTGTTTCAACTTGTATATTCTGAGAACATCACATTTTCCTTTGTTAGAGTGTAGAGAAACTAATGCTTTAATGAAAAGAATTTAAAATGTAGTACCTGTGCAACTGTATGATAAGACAGCTTTGGGATTGAGGTACATGTTCTACTAGTTCATGATGTTTAAATGCATACAGACTGCAGAAAACAATGTCTCCCCTGCAAAATTGTTGCTCACTGATCTTGCCAAGTTAGGAAGGTAAAAGCTTTTTACAAGTAGGAAAACTTGGAAACTTTTTATTC
Organism: Urocolius indicus; assembly: GCA_013401255.1. NCBI lineage: Eukaryota > Metazoa > Chordata > Aves > Coliiformes > Coliidae > Urocolius > Urocolius indicus. The sequence goes on along the minus strand of WBNH01000971.1, from coordinate 110,972 downwards.
TATTACTTTGTAATACAAATGACCTTGGGTAGTAGTAAGCAAACAACATAAAATTGAAGTCATCCCCAAACCAACACACCACTGGCATCACTTCATTCCTGTGGTGCCACAAGGGAAGAACTTCCTGTAATTTCATACAATGAGATTCCTATTTTCAGTAACTTGATACCTTTTTCAACTACCTAGGGGGATTTAGTTTTTAATATCAGGTATAAACAGCCTCAGTCTGACAGAGTAAGTATGTGTGTGGGGTTTTTTTGTCGATGTCAATTAAATGCCAGCTCAAGAAGTTTAACAACTTCTGAGAACTAACAGAAAAGTCATGTTACATTTTGCTATCACCCGGTTCCAAAATCCACCTAAATTCACCCAGCTTACAAGTGGTTGGACAAAACTACCACTCACTTTGTTTGCTTATTCTCAGTGGATACTTCCATGAACTTCAAAGCTTCCAAGTTTAGAATCACTGCTTACAGTTGAGCCTTTCAAATTCTAGTACTGGGCAGCCTGTACCAGCTCCAAAGCGGCAAACTAAGCCTGCTCTTGCATTACAGGGGTGAAGGCTGACCTTTCCTGTACAGCCTGCTCTTCCCTGCCTTAACACAAAAGACCTTAAGGAGTGCAGGTACTTGGTCTCATTTTGTATTGTCAAATTTTCTCCAGCGCAGTCCAAGATGTCACATCTTATTAATCTGTGATGCCAGTCAAAGTCCTCTCACACTCACTAATGCTGGGCCACACAAAGGGTAACTACACCCTGCTGCTGCTAACAGCTGCTCCCATAATGCACAAGTTATCAATACCCTCACCTGAGATATCAAAACCTGATTTCTCAGAGAGCATGCAATATACCATTAGCCTTTGGTTTATTCACACCACAACTCCTATCTACTAACAGCAGCTGGAAATTGTTAATGCATATCCAAATTATGCCCCAAGGAAACAAATTGGGAATCCAGCAAGTGAGGAACATCAAAGTTGCTTTTTTTTTTTCTTTGAAAAAATGGGTCTAGGTAATCTACTCCATAAACTGTGTGAAAACCAAAGCAACAGAACCCAGTTTTCCATGGCAAGGTAACCATTGCTGTTTTTCTTCCTGTGACTTCCATTTCAATTCACAACAAACTTGCAATTGTCTCTTGCAAACTAAATGGAGAGACTTAAGGACATCATCACTCAATATCCCACCCAATTTGTCCCATCTTGTGCACAGAATGTTTCCCACAAATTAATCCCTTCAAAACTGAAGGCTGTGTAATAAATCCAATGCAAGGACAAATAGGGAGTTGCACAGACACCTGTAAATACAGCATCCTCTAATCAGAACAGTTATTTTTTCAGACTTAATACTGTTCTGTTACATTAAATCTTATCAAAAAGTCAGTTCTAAAAATGACAACACTGATACTTGATTGAACAGAGAGAAACGTTCTGGAATTTTTTGTAATAAATACTTTAATAGGCTAGAAAAGATCAAATTCCTTCCTAGCATTAAGTTACTGTTTCCTAAATCGCCTCTTAAAAATGAACTGTTGTTAAGTACCACCAGAATTATTTGCTGCCAGTTAAAGGTTTCTTTCCACAGGATGTGAAACAGCATATTACTAAATTCTTTACAAAACTGAAAGCAAAGTAAAACCAAGAAAGGTAAGCCACGAAGTATCTTCTACCCACAACTAAAGCTGTCCAGCTGCATAGATTGTATAGTCAGAATCAAACATCAAGATCACTCCAATCTGAGGGATACAGCAGCTTACCATCTTTTCAGAGAATGTTCATTCCTTACCCTCAAAAACAGTAGATGGAGAATTGGTTGCATTTATATCTGTTAAAGCTTGTTTTGAATTCATTTGGACATTTATCATCTACTGAATCCATAACTGCACTAGTACATAATACACAGAAATGCCTATGCATGTAATCGTTTCACATTCTAGTTCCATTTCCTTCATAAAACCTTGTTGTACTTAAGGATTTGTGATTTAAAAGGCAGTAAAGTTTACAAGCCAGTAAACAACTTTTGTTGGAAAGGCTGGGTCAGTCTCTAATTGTATGAACAATATCTAAGATTGTATTTCAAGTAAAAACTGTTAATTTGTTCATAATTGCTTCAAGCCAAGACAGGTATTTCTTGATTTGTTATACTTTACCAGTTCTTGCTTAGTCTCTGAGTTTCTACAAGGCTCTGTAAGTTCCTGTTGTTCTCCACCAATACCTCCATTTCCAGACGCAAATTCTCCAGCTCATTCAGTTGTTCCTGAGAGCAAGTGAAATTTGAAACATTTTATTTGAAGACCAAGTTGTAATTCATATTTTCCTTTCCAGTTGAAAGTTGTTTTGAGTAAAACAGAAGATAAAACTCTATCAGAAAACAAGCACAGTTCTCTGGAACAGATCTGCATTGCCCTTTCGTAGAATGGTAGGGGTTTGAAGGGACCTTTAGAGATCATCTAGTCCAACCACCCTGCAGAAGCAGGTTCACCTAGATCAGGTCACACAGGAACATGTCCAGGTGGGTCTTGAAGACCTCCAAGGAAGGAGCCTCCATACCCTCCTGGGGCAGCCTGTGCAAGGGCTCCCTCACCCTGGAACTTTTTGTGTTCCAGCTTCATCCCATCACCCCTTGTCCTGTTGCTAGCTACCATCAAAAAAAGTGCTGCCCCAACCTCCTGACACCCACCCTTTAGATATTTGTAAATGTTAATAAGATCCTCCCTCAGTCTCCTCCAGACTAAACAGCCCCAGTTCCCGCAGTCTTTCCTCATAGGAAGATGCTCCAGTCCCTTGATCATCTTGGTGACCCTGCGCTGGCCTCTCTCCAGCAGTTCCCTGTCCCTCTTGAGCTGAGGAGCCCAGACCTGGACACAGGACTCCAGATGAGGCCTCACCAGGGCAGAGCAGAGGGGAAGAACCCCCTTTTGTTTACAGTTTTGTTAGAAACTTGATTTAGAATAAGTCAGAACAATATCATCAGCAAAAATGGTAATACCATTTGGTGTTCATGAACATAAAACAACTCAGTCATTGGGGATACAAGATATATGGATGTCTCAAGCAAGTTTGTCACCATTTCTTACCAGTATATATAAAGGGAAGGACAACATCTGTCTTCCTTCCTGCTGTAATGGACAGACTGCTAAGAAGGATCTGAACTCTGTATTCTGTCTTATTTTAACCTTACAAATTGCTTGTAGAGATTAACTTGTAGTACCTTCAGCCTTAGGATTTCATCATTTTTAGCTCTTCGTTCTTCATTCAGTTCCCGTACAAGGTGCTCCAGATTTATGGCAGAAGCCCTTCGTTCAGCTATTTCTTGCTCGTGGGTTTCCAGGAGTTTTGCCAAATTCACATCAAAATTTGGGGGAGTTTTTGGACACTAGCAAGTTAAAAGAAAGAAACCCCACAAATCATCAGTAAGAACTGTTGCCCCTATGTTACATGTTTTTATAGTTAAAGAAACACGTTAATAAATTCCTGGCATTTCTGGTCCCATTCTGAAGTCATACTGTACTTTATTACAGAATCACATGATCTTAAGGGTTGGAAGGGACCTTGGAAAGCTCATCCAGTGCAACCCACTGCCAGAGCAGGACCACCTAGAGTAGGTCACACAGGATTTGGGCTTGAATGTCTCCAGAGAAGGAGACTCCACAGCCTATCTGGGCAGCCCCTGCCAGTGCTCCCTCACCCTCCCAACTGAAGAAATTCTGCCTTGTGTTTTTCAGCTTATACACATTGCCCCTTGTCCTTTTCAATTAATTTTAACAGTCATTACAATGGAAACAGTTCTCTCAAATGTCATACCTGAGGAAATGTTACCAAAGATGAGTCTACAAAGCAATCTAGTTGCTTCATTTTTAGTTCATATTCATTCTTCCTCTTCTCCAGTTCTTCTGTCATTTTCTCCAACTATTAGAAATGTCAATTAAGAACTAAATTAGCTCATAATACACACAAAACAAGCAGCCAGACCTCTACTTTGAGCAAGCTTAAGTACATGAGTTATTTTAGATTGCCTTAGACTTTGCTTTTACAGCTGTTCTCTTATTTACCTAATAACTGTTTATCTTTCAATAGGGGCAAGCAACAAGCATTTTTTGCAAGCATATATACACACACTATAGTTGATCAAAGTTTGGTTCTTGATGTTGGCATTTGACTTTTTTAGCCTTGCTAACACATTCTACTTCTCAGAGAACTTGCTAGCACAGAAAAACCATTCTGAGCTCTGTTGGCAAACATTCCCAGTCCAAACACGATTTGACACTAAGAAAGATTTTGCTGGTATAGATGTAATCAGTTTCCTCAAACAGAATACGCTAGTGTGACAAAAATTCTTCTTTCCAAAATAACTTATCCCTAAGAGGTTTTGACAATACAAACATATTATGTAGCGCTTTGACAGTTGTGACAACTAGAGAGAAAATTAGGACAAAGGCTTGCTTCCTGTAGCTATTAGAATCATAGAATCACAGCATGGTAGGGTTGGAAGGGACCTTTAGAGATCATCCAGTCCAAGCCCCCTACAGAAGCAGGTTCACCTAGATCAGGTCACATAGGAACATAGCTCCAGATCACTCTCAGACTGCATAATTGATCCAGTTCACCCACAAACAATATTAGGTAATAGAGGTAGCTGTAAGTGTTAAGCAGAGCAAAAGGAATCCCCTAGGTTGTGCTGCCTACAACCTCAGGCTGCTCTGTTGTTAACAGTTACTGGAAATTTTACTCTGCTTTCAGAGTAAACATTTTTGTGATCTCTAGAGACCATTTCTACAGTATTTAAAAGCCATGTAGCCTTTGTTCAGAAGCTTTTGAACTACTAATGCTTTTACAGGAAGGATCATTGCTCTTAAAGACTTGCATACCAGATACTCTAAAATTACAAGTAAAAGCTTTTCCAGAAGCTACAGTTAACTTCAGCTCACTCCCAAGGAGCTAATTATCAGAAGAATTTCCTTGTTTTACCTGTTCCCTGAGTTCCTGGATTACAGCTTCTTTCTTTTTTATGTCTTCCTGGGCACACTGAAGCAATGAATCATGTTTCTTAGAGGCTTCTGTCAGCCGCATCAGCTGATCAGTGGTATGATGCAAGTCTTCACACAGAAGGTCTCTCTGTTTTAAACCATTGGATGAGTAAAGAAAGAAATGTTAAAGTTCTTACTCTAAAGCAGTCGTTTCAAGATGTTTTGTCACTGCTGCTAAGGTTGCCAACAGCTACAAGCATCTTCCTTTTCCCTCCACTTTCTAATCATGAATTGTAGCATCTACAAGTATCTTAATTTTAGAATGTTTTCCGTATCCATTGTCTTGATTGCAAAGCAAAACTGAGCACTTCCTCCACTAAAGTTATAGTTAGGTACTTGTGGGAGATGCATGGAATCAGCTACTGTTCTAAAGCAGTATTGTCTAAATAAGAAACCAGAAATGAATGCATAGGTTTGAATATGTGCCAAATTAGTGATTACAGCTTTTTCAGTGCACTGCTATTCTGTAGATACCTCTGGATTGATACTAGGATCTGGACTCCCACCCTCTCTGATAGGGCATCATACCTACACAGGGTGTGTTAACCTAGGAGAAACAGCACTCAGTATTTTAAATGCCACTTTGGGTTATTTCTTCTTGTCCGGTCAAGAAATCACGAGGGAAATTAGTAACTAACTGACGTACAAAGTTGAAGAAGAAACATTATGGTTTTATAAGGAGACAGATATACCCAAAGACAACATTGTAGTAAGAATTGGCACTTCAGTTTACAAAAAAACACCCCAAAGTAATCCACTGACTCAGTTTTGCATTCCAGAATAACAACTTTAGATATGATTGTAAACAGAGATAGTTTGTTTATTAAACATAGTGGAAATCTATTTAAGAATTGTTTTTGAGAAGCAAATACTGCTCTAGGAGACTTTATTAGTACTATATGAGTAGACTAAGCGTGTCTAATCCAACACACTTGTAAGGAGAGGTTAGTGGTTTTGACAAATGGACACGTTCATCAAAATGATGCTGAGAGCAGTGCCAGGAACGATAGAATTAAGAAGGAGGATACCATTTCAGAAAGAAAAACTGCAGTTGAATCAACAATGCATCCCAAATCCATTTCCAGCAGGTGGAGCTTTTAGTTAGAATTACGAGTAAAGATAAGCTGTTATTGAATACAGTAGCAGTGGGGGAAGAGGTGTTGAATCTAATATTCTTCAACCTGCTTTAATTTCTCAGCTGCATCACCTACTGCTGCCATTAAATTCAGCTGATGATTCCTTAGTGGTCTTAACAAAATTAAGCCAGGCTTTTAGCATAGGTTTCTGTGAAATAGCTTATAAAATATTTATGTCAAGTAATGTGCTATTTTAACAGAAACTGCCAGGTCTCATGAAAAATTCCTTTAATGAAGAGCTTAAGTAGCTATAAGTTTGAAGTAAAATGAGGTTAAATTTTACAGAAGTCTTTTAAGCAATACCACAACCAGTTGGTCTGTTGAACAAATAACAACACAGCACCATTAATCCTTGAAATTGAGCTTTTACCTCAATGTTGTCAGCTGTTTGTCTTCTCTCCAAGGTTTCCCTCAGTTCTTCAATTTTCTTTTCCTGATCCTGGATGATTCTTTTGCTTTCTTCTTTTGCAGCCAAAGCAAGATGATACTTGCCCTAAGAAACACATTTTAGAATACTTAGGGAAAACGTCATCAGGGAAAGTTGGCAAACATAATACAAATAAATGTATATCACAAATCTTATGATGACAATTACAAATGCTTAAAAATCTCACTGACAGTGACTAAAAATGGAACGATAGCTTGCACAATTTAGCAAGCATAAGTTCATTAGAAATGAGTTGTCAGAACAATGGGAAAAGATTACTAATTTCATATGTGTTAGCAACCACGACCCAGATTAGCCACTAGAACCATTGTTAAAAAACAAGATAACTCCATATGCAGAAATTTATCTTGTCAACATTTTGTCTGTAGGACCCTTTGAATTCATAGTTCAGACATAGACACTCTCTGCAGCATTCTAGGGGTTGCTCTCTATCAGTTTGCAAACCAGACCTGTTTTAATAAAGATGATGCATCATATTTATTCAGTTATTCAAATACATACTTTTAGTTCTTTATACTTGTTTCTCAGATGTAGACTAGAACCTACTAATGTCAACATAAGATTTCACTCCTTCATTAATCAATTTACAATTCAGCTTGACTTGAGGTCTTAGATTGCTAACTTCTGAGAAAAATCTAAATGTGACTGTCAGCTGAGTGCAGTTTACAGGATGTGAATAGGTCTCCTTAGAGACATTGCTCTTAACACCCACCACGTGGAGAGAATTCAGTTTTCACGACAGCCTTAGGCATAAAGTGTTCAGAAGGTTTCAACGTGTCAAAACAAAAAAGTTTCCTTCTAAAATGCTATATTAAGTTATGCTTTTTGAGACCCATGGATAAGACATGCCATTGCTTTCCGTATCTGAGGAACTATACCGTGTTCTTCAGAATGACAGAACATACATTGATATCCTCGAGCTCTCTCGTCAGCCCATCTATGGACTCAGTTTTGTGATTAACTGAAGACCTCAGTTCCTGGATCTGTGTCATCAGGTCAGTTACAACTTCCTGCAACATAAAAATAAAGTCAATCCTGAAATATTTTCTACATATTACAGATATTATACTGTGTATATTATTAATGGATTTTCTTTAGTGTGTAATTTCTCCATCCCAAATTTCAAGCAGCGTTTTGAAAAAAGAGGCCTCAATATGCACATGGAAAGGAGTAATGGGAAATCTGTTGTCAAATCATTGGCTTTTGTTTTAAGCACTTACATAAAGAACTAAACCTGCAGGTTTAGTTCATCAGAAAACTAGCCTCTTGTTTTACTCTCAGGCTGTAATAGGTTTCTAATAGGAGCACTACTATAGTTCAAGGTTACCTTTGTTTGCAATTGAAAAAGGTACCTTCAAGAAACACCACTGCACTGACAATAGCAGACTCTTCTGACCTTATAAATGTGAGATTTTTGGTTTTAACATGCAAAAAGAAAGACTTATGGTTGCACTATGCTGGATTGTAAGCATGCTTTGTTGTTTCTTATGTCTATTTTACATACAGCATTAAGATATTTATTGCTATTTAAGCTTTTGGAACACCGGAGCAGTCTTACAACATAAATGTGCTTTGATTTTATTAATGAAGATACTCAGACACATTCTTACATCACCTTTCTCTCCTGTTCTGTTACAACATGGCACTGACTGGAAGGGTCTATTAATCATCAGGGGAATTATGCATTGTTTATGCATTACAAGTTTTCTCCAGAAGAGAGCTTTACCCTGATTTTCTTGTTTAACCTTCAGGTATCTTGTTTTTTCTCTGAATACATACCACTTTCCTACCACTCTGCAAACTCCATGCCAGTAAAAGATAGGATTTACTTTACCTAGACCAGTAAAATGTAGGATTTATTTTACCTGGATAACACAGCCAGGGTTGTCTAGAAGCACAGAATTGCTAAGTATCACAAAAAAAGGCTCCGGGCGTTCGACTCTAGTTCAGAACATAGTTACCCACCAAAATGTAACAGAAATAAGCCCAAACCTTATCTGCATCATTTGTCTTCTTCAAAGAAACAATGTTCTCTTGAGCAGCAGCCAACTCCTGTTCCAATTTCTGCAGTTTTGCTTCCTAGAAGAAGTAATAATTGTGAAGGAGAGACTCAATTACTCTTGAAGCTTGTTTTGTAAAACACGAAGCCATAAAAACCCCACAAACTAAGTTGTTTATCTTACCAGAAAAATTAAGCAGTAGCTTAACAAAACAATCTGAAACTTGAGAACTCGACATGATTTTGCTTGCAATCAACAGAACAGTCAGTTTACCAATAAAGCTGCTATTAATGCACAAGGAAATCCGTGAACACACAATTAAGACATTCAGTTCTGCCGCTGTACCTGCTGCTCACACCGTGTCACCAATTCAGAGGATGGTTTCTCCACCTGTGTTTTTTCAAGTACTTTCAAGAGCTCCCTGGAGAAGAAAACATATTTCTAGTGAGAAACATAATCAGAACACGAGAGCTTTAACAAGAATTAAGTCATACAAGTTTATTCTTATCTGCACCTGATTTGTTTTGAAGAGCTCTTTAACTACAGCCTTCTCAGTGCTATACAGAAGAGTAACAGCTTAGTTACTGGCCATACACTGCTATCTGTAGTGCGACTTTATCTTTGACAGGAAGAGCTATATTTGTAATGAAGTTACATTTGTCATGTTGACTACATTAAAATGAAGTGTCATTCTAAGTTGGATACAATAAAAACAGCCCATTATGTAATTATCTCCACCTAGCTAGGGAAAAACACCAACACCAACAGCATCCCCATCTGAATACAAAACCCAGCTTAGGGTAAAAACAACAAAGTCAAATGAAAATGAACTGCACTGTTAATTCAAACCTACTTTGAATTGTTTTCTTTGTCTTCTTGCAACTGTAATGTTAGCTTTTCATTATGTTCTTTTTCTGTTTTCAGGAGTTTCAAAAGATTCTACAATATCAAAACATATGTTGTTATAACAAGTTACAATAGAAAGGTCTTTAGAGCAATTTAAACTAAAGAATCTAGAACTCTCAAGATGATAAAAAAAACCCCTCCACAAAACCTTAAATGGAAACAAATGCCTCTAGCTTTGTCCTGGACAAGTTCAGAAGTAAACTCTAATTCATATTAAGCAATTAGCATTTGCCATTGACAATAAGTTCACATAGAATCATAGAATGGTAGGGTTGGAAGGGACCTCTAGAGATCATCTAGTCCAACTTATGTTTCTCAATATCCAAGGCTTTAAATGGAGAAATTGGAATTTTCAGCTGTACATTGATCTGGGGGAGGTTTTTCATATTCTAACCAGCAGTTCAAGATATCAGACTACAAGGAATTAAAAGGAAAATATCAATCTCTCAGCATTCCTTTAAACACTAAAAAGGAAAACTTACAGCAAACTTGCTGAGCAGGCACAGTGTACACTGCAGAGAAGCAGGCAAAAATCATTTGCAAAAGCCCTTGAGCAACCTTACTGCTGTTTTGCAGTCACTGCAGTCTGACAGGATTTCAAGGACAGCATCAACTAAATTGCAGGACAGTGCTCCACCACAAAAAGACATAGATCATTTTAACAAGATCGCATCCACTCTGAAAACTTTTCAAGCAACTGCTTTGTAAAGATAAAGTGAACTCGTCTTAGCTGGCGCCGAGATGAAAAGTCACCAATGCCAGGATTCTTTTCCCAAGCAGTTTTTTAATCCCTTTACTAATTAAGCTATCTCCCTCAACATTTCCAGGGCAATTTCTTCATCTGAAAAACCTCCTTCTTTACCATGCTATTGGATATTTCTTGTAGCCTGCGGTTGCAAAAAAATCTTGCACTAAGTTTTAAGAGTGATTCTTAGAACATCTTCCAAATTAAATCACCAGGAAACCTATTATTGCTGTGAAATATATTATTGATGATACAGTAATAGGAATTAAACAATCTGTCCTACATGAGCAAGTGTATAATAAAGTCCTTTAAAAGTCTTGGGTGTCTTACACAAAGCTCTGTTTTCATTGATTCTGCTTCTTGTCTTCTGTCCTCAAGCTGTTGCTTCAGCTGATCCGTCTCAAACTTTGCTACTTCCTGCAAATTGTCATAGTCATCCTGCAGGCTTGCTTTCTCTTCAAGGATTTTCTCATGTTCTAGCCTTCATTAACAAAAGGAGCAAGCACAAAGTTAAGTGTTTGTTTCATTATGAAAATACTCCAATCAATTATTATTTAATAAACGTCAGACAATACAGTTATTTTAGAAAGCAGTGACTGACATAAATGGCAACTTCTTTTTAAACTCTTTTTAAACCACAAATTTATGAAGGGCACAGAATTGAACTGACATTGACAGAGAAGGCAGAGCACTCTTTCTGATCCCTAGAAATGGTTTGCTGCTTACAAAGAAAAAACACATTGGAAATTTCAGTCCCTGTGTCTTGATAATGGTGCTTTTTCTTTAAAAAGTGATTTTTTTTAGACAGTTGTTGGACAAAAGATTCTGCTGGAATGATCCTCAGTACCTATCACTGCTTAGTTAATGTCTAGGTTATTTATCTCATAAAAACCTTTAAATATTCTGGCCAAGTCTGGATTCTTTCTCTCTAAATATTACCCTAAAAAACTTATTTGTACAAAAGTGAAAAGCAAAGAGGGTTAAAAACTGCTAGAGAAGTGTTATGAATCATGTTGTTAACTGAGAGCCTATAGAAACAATACTCTGTAAACCTTACAGAGAAGCAGTCAGTACTTCTGCTAACACAGAAATGAAACCACAACATATAATTTCGATTCCAGGTTCCCAATCTCACAATGCATCAATCAAAAGGTGACTTCACCTAACAAATGACCTGCTGCAATGCAATAAAGCAATCAAGCTTTCCAGGAAAAAAAAACCAAGACCAAACCAACACAAACCCCAGAACTCCACAAAACAAAAACCACCACCAGAAAACCCCAAGGTAACTAAGTTACCTTGATGATTGATTTTCATCTCTCAGTAACAATGACAATTATTGTACACCACTTTTGGTGAGCTACTGCAGCTTGTAGCGAGCTTTTCAGGCTTCGACAATCAAACTTCATGGTTTTTTTCTGCTTGTGTTTTTAAAGTAGCAACATTATTTCACCTGCTTTATGTGACCAGAGTGAGGAGTAACAGTACATTTTAAAAGCTAAACTGGAAAAAAAAACCTCTCCCAATCCTGAACAAACTCAGGCACTGAAATTTTGGGGATCAGTTAAGTTTATAGGTATATCCTACTTCATGATAAAATGCTACAGCAAATCAAAACCAGGGAAGTCTCATTTTACATTCCTGGTGCTAATTTCACTGTGTTCTGCCACATTGCTCTGAAATAGGCATGGAAAGACTTGAGAGGGAAAAAAAAAAAAAAGGCAAATGGGATAATCACAAAATAACAAGTTCTGCAAGTTCACAAGCAGAAAAGAACCGAGTCATTGGATGCATCCAGAAGGGACGTTAAGGCATTATACCAAACTGCCAACATACCTGACGCTGTCCAGCTGGAACTGTACATCCATATGTCTACCAGAAAGCTGACTCATGTCTTTCTCTTGCTTTTCCCTAAAGGCACTATATTCTGATTTTACAGTAGACAGCTCCTTGTCTGCAGACTGCAGGACAATGCGCAAGTCACAGACTTCACTTTTCAATACTGTCACAAATCAAACAAACATTTCACATGTTATTTGGAAAACTGTGCTACATACAGGACATGTAACAGTACAGATCATCCTGGGAAAGTCTCACAGAACTTTACACATTTGCAGTGGAATTAACCTTGAAGGTCACATGTAAAAATCATTTGTAAATGGAGAAGGTCATTGCATCCAAGATCCAAATACTACAGGCAGAATGAAAACCATTCCAGACAATGTCACTGCATTTCTACAGACAAAAAAATAGAGAAACTTCCCTTTATTTTTAGATAATATATGCTTTTTACAATGCTATATCCTGTACTCCCATCCCATTCAGAGTGAACAATTTTGACTATTGTGTACTGTGCAAGACTGGGCATGGAAGAGCTGTCCTGCAAGTATTAGAGATCCTTTTCTTTAAAGAAAGAGAAAACCACTAGGACTAACAACCCAAACATTCACTCAGCACGTGCTATTGTAGATTCTAAACAGCAAGACACCTCAAAACTCTGTATGGAATTCCAGTGTTACATGGACTTACTATCAGCCTTGCTTTGACTGTCTTGAAATTGCTTTTCAAGCGATTTTATCTGTTCAAGGAGCTCCTGGCGGCCTTTACTCCAGTCGTTCCTTTCAGATGAAAGAAGCTTGAGAGAAGAAGTAAAATATTTTTAATGGAAAGAAAAGTAGGAATGGCTCAGTCAGAGCTGTGACAGTGTAATAAGATTTAGAGCCTTCCATCAGTTCATTATAAATACCAGATGCAAGTTTGATATAACTGAAGACATTACCTTATCGAAAAAGTTCATTTAAAAGCAATCCACAGCTTCAGAGCTGAGATCTACTTTAGATCAGAGCTATCAGGAATGAGACTGATCTGGGAAGAATACAGGCCTTATTTCCTTTTTGATGTTAAATCATATCTAGTGATGAAGGAAGACTTGTAAATATGTTCCACAGTAAGGATGTTTCAGTTCAGTTCCAGCTGAGGCAATTAGTTTTTCCAGCACTACAAAAAGATTTCCTCCTGACTAGTGCCATGAAAACCACGTTGGTCCAAAACCAAGCACAGACATCTTGAGCGTGTATTTGCTTACATTCAAGCAGGCTCAGAATCACAACATTTAAAACAACAAGAACTTGCAGTAGTCTGTTAAAGGAAGTCTTTTCCTCCTGCACAGCTCTGAGATATGATATCGTCATATATACACACTCTCATACAGTCCTGTATCACAGTGTTCTCTCACCTCTTGTATTTGAGCAGAATGATGCTCCAGTTTATTAATATGCTGCTGGAGTTTTATGTTCTTGCTCTCCTCTTCATCCAGCTTTGTCTGCATTGTGCTCAGTTGTTCCTGTGACAACAGACACTCAAAATTAGAGCACCCATCTTCCAGTTATTCTCCCATGCCATATGGCAGTCTGTGCATATGAAATATAAAAATGTCAACTGCTTTCTGTTTTTTATGACCTCAACCAACAGAAAAGAGAACATTCAAAAATGAACTGGTACTTTAAGTAGCTGATTTCTCCTACTGCTTACTAAACTGCCACAACACAAGAAAATCTGGCAGGGAATACAAGGACTGAATTCAGTCAGTATATTTCAGATACATGTTTATCTTGGAGAAATCAGGCTTTAAAGAAATTACTGAAAACATACACTAGCTAAATTCCTTACAGGATCTCTGCACTATGGTAAGCACCGAAGATGGGTTTTGACTGTCGTGCCAGGCTTTTACGTGCACTGAAGTTAGTTCCAGCTTCTACAGAGTTCAGATAACTTTGAAGCAGTCTTCTATGTGACTAAAGACTTTCTCTGTCCTTTAGGAAAGATCCAGGACAGCTAAGGCATAGTGGTGGACAAGCATTATTTGGCAGGTTTCTTCAAATAATACCGTATCATATATAAAGCTGGAGTATTGTTCCAAATGTTGCTGTCACCAGAGATTTGTAAAGAAATTTCCTCAGTGTCCTGGTTTTGGCTGGGATAGAGGCAATTTTCTTCCCAGCAGCTGGTACAGGGCTGTGTTTTGGATTTGTGCTGAGAACAGTGTTGCTAACACAGGGATGGTTTGGTAACTGCTGAGAAGTGCTTGCACAGCATCAAGGCCTTTTCTGCTTCTCACCCTGCCCTGCCAGTCAGGAGGCTGGGGGGCACAAGGAGCTGGGAGGGAGCATGGCCAGGACAGCTGGATCCCAAATAGCCACAGGGCTATTCCATACCATAGGACATCATAGCCAGTACAGAAACTGGGGGAGTTGTTAGTGGGGAATGGCTGGTCACTGCTCAGGCATCAGTCAGAGAGTGGTGAGCAACTGCATTGGGCAGCACTTGGGTTTTGTTGGTGGTGGTATTTTCTTCAGGTTTTATTTCAGTCTTATATTCCTTTTCATTATAATTATTTGTATGATTATTTTATTTCATTTTAGTTATTAAACTGTGCTTACCTCAACTCATAAGTTGTTACTTTTTTTTCCCCCAAATCTCCTCCCCATCCCACCTGAGAGAGTGCGTGTGGTGTGAGCAAGCAGCTGTGTGGGGCTCAGTTGCTGGCTCATCTTCAACCACAACACTCAAAGGCATGTTATCAGGTTAAAACAATAGAAGTTTAGATGCCCTCTATATCTTAGACTACTCATGACATTCAACTTGCAAATCCCTTCCAGTATTTTCATGGTAAAGCCTCTCAAGTACAATGTATAGTTAGAGAGCTGTTTAGTGGTGCCTTAATTATTTGCCAAGTGCTTCATTTCCCATGCAAATCTATTTCAATTTGGTGAGGCAGATGTATTAAATGCCCAAACCCACTTAATAATTAAGTTACACACTTCACTTTTGATTCAGAATATTTACCTGTGCCACTTTCAGCTCCTCAGCAATGGCCTCGTGTGCTTGTTCATTCATCTCTGAAGGAACTGGCTCTTTCAAAATGTCATCCATGGACTCTTCAGAACACTGAAGATCTTCAGAATGATAATCTAAGATTTCTGGGCTTATCCGTGGCACTAGGCGAGATCTGAGCTGGTAAGCTTTTGTGGGAGTGGTTATATTCTGTTAGAAAGATGACAAAGCAGCCTTTACCTTAAACTGAAAAATGGAAAGAAGACTTTGTCTGGTATTGTATTTCTTAGTTCTCTAAGGAGAGTAATGAAAGAAAATGCTCAAAGAGGTTACTTCTAAATCACTGCACTTGTTGAGATCTACCATCTGATTACAGTGACAGACATTCACTAAGTACTGCAAACAGAAAAGCAACGTATCTGGTTTATTAGGGATTACGTGCCAGAACACTGCTTAGGCTGAGGGACCACACAAATGAGAGTCTACATTCTCACATAACTCAGGGGTAAGCATCTGTGGTTTTCAATGAACTTATCCTCATACCTTCAGAGTTTCTCTGTGTAGCTTATGTAACTGAGAGACTTCTCGGCGCTTGTGTGCTTTGGTTGCTTCCAGAATGTTTTCGAGATGTTGGTTTGCTTTCTGAAGGGATTGAAGCTCAGATTCCAGTTCCATGTGCTTTTTCCTGTTTGGGAAGTATTTTACTACTGTCAAAACCACTCCATCAGTATGCCCCTCCCATCAGTGAGAATAAGCTGCAGGATTGCCAATGAGCAAACTGAAGCTGAACTCTTGCCCAAACACAGAAACACATTTGGAGAAGAAAAGCACAACTGATGTATTCAAAAGAAGGGGAAAAAGTATTAAAATTAAAAAGCTAAGAAGCTTATTTGTGCTTGCATAACGAAGCAAGCAGATGGATAACTCAATGTGTCAGGAAAAAAATCCATTACACGGTAAGAAATAAGCTGAGAGCTCTGCGATTCCTTTCACGAGAAAGTAGTATCACCCCTACCACCACGGCTTTAAGCTTTAAAAATGTTATCCAGTTATATGAGAAGCCTCAACTGGTGCTTGCCAGGATTAAGGAAAAATCCTTTAAAGATTATTTTTTTTCCCTCTGGAAATGCTGCTCTGTTAAGATTATTTTGCCCTCTAAGAGTATTTTAACTGAAACCCAGCATTCGAGCAGAAGTTTAGGAAGAATTTTCATGAGGTGTTTTCCAGAGCTACATGCTATTACTGTGATACTTGGTCTTACTGACATCATTGTAAGGTCAAAGCCTACAGACAAAAGGGAATAGACTATTTCATCTTTCGGCAGTTTAATGCTATTGCTTTCTCTCACGTGTGACAAAACTTGTGGAATAGAGCAGAACTTGCTATGGAACAGAAAAAAATCATCATCCATTGATTTGGTGGAATTGTTAAGTTTTACTCTACTGATGAAGTTACAGCATCTAGTTACACTCGTATGTACATTTAAGCATCCATTTATTCTGAAATTGGAAAGAAGCTGAAATCCAGAAGTGAGTCAGGAGGCTCAAAAGCACACTTCTGTTTGCACTGCACTAAGAAAATGTAAGTAATTGATACTAAAAAAAAAGCACATGTACCATCAAGAAGGCAAGACATGCACAAACCATAGAATAAATAAAATAGGAATACATGGAATGGGCAGGAAAATAATTAATATATGAGGCTATAAATTTATAATGAGGCTATCCTGATTGATAATAAACTGACCATGAGCCAGCAATGTGCCCCCGTGGCCAAGAAGGCCAATGGCAGCCTGGGATGCATCAAGAAGAGTGTGGGCAGCAGGTCAAGGGAGGTTCTGCTCCCTCTCTACTCTGCCCTAGTGAGGCCTCATCTGGAGTCCTGTGTCCATTTCTGGGCTCCTCAGCTCAAGAGGGACAGGGAACTGCTGAAGAGAGTCCAGCACAGGGCCACCAAGATGATCAAGGGACTGCAACATCTTCCTTATGAGTAAAGGCTTCAGGACCTGGGTTGCTCCCTAATCTGGGAGTAACTGAGCTCAACAGGAACACATTCTGTGTGCATGTCATTTTTCTTAACCTGGCCCTCTCTAACATGCAACGAACATATCCAGACTGTAGAATCAGGATCTGAGAATAACTCTTAAAAACAAAAACCAAAGTAATTACTTAAAGATATTTAAAGACATTACTATACTGTTTTGGCTCACTTGGTCAGCTCTTTAAATTCTTCATATTCTTGTTTTGAGCTTGCCAGTTCACTCTGAGTCTGCAGGAGGCGTGTTTTCAGCCTTTCAATAGATGCCAGTGAGTTGCCTTCTGCTGATAGAGTGGTGGAATATAAATGATGACCTAGAGAATAAACAGATACCCTTCTGAAATCACAGAGCAGCTCAAGTATTTTAAGTATTACTAAAAAGAAAGCATTTGCAGAACAGCACAGCAGCAATTGAGATTGAAGAAAATGGGTATTAGCAACAGTCCACTTGAAAATCAGTAGAATAATTAACGTTATTGCACTCTTCATGACAACTAAGGGCAACAAACCAAGATGATAGATTATGTTGTATTTGTTTGAAGGCCAACATGAACAAAATGAAGTAAACTTCTAACCAGTCTTCAGGCACCACTTTGAAGGAGGCAAAAAAAATGCATTAAGACAGAACATTTTCAACACGATACTGCACACCACAGGAATATTTAGCTGAAAAACATCAGCACTTTTTTACCTCCAGAGTTCCTCTCTGTAGCTGAAGCTTCCAGAAATGCTCTTTCTAGCTCTGCAATGGTTAGAGCATCAATTTCTTGAGCCTTTTTAACTGACTGTAAAGAACGAAGCTTTTTATTCTCCTCTCTGAGGTTATGGTTCTCCATGGCATACTTTGCAATTCGAGGGTGTTGTTCCATCTGTGAGAGACAGTATTTTATTCAACAGTTTTTATTTTCCAGATAATGCTATACAAATCTAGCTGTTGCTCTACTACCTTTAATAAGCATTCAATTGTAACAGAAGAGAAAAAAAGGTATTCCCTGCAGTGGTTAAAAACACACCAGGTCTTTTATTGTCTTTCTTACTCCCTTGGAACCTGCTCTCATAAAAGACAGAGGGCTTATCTGTTTAGTTTTTTACAGGTTATAAAACAGTAGAAACTTTTCTTGCTGCTCTTGACATTCCTTTTCAGTTTTAACTTTGAGCTTTGTCTGTCTTAACACTGTCCCTGCATGCTATTGTAATGTTTCACCCTTGATTGGCCCATCTAGCATCTGTGCAGTTATCCTTCAGCAACCTGCTGTTTTACGTGCATCCTGCTGCCTTTTCCTTTCAAAAGATGTCTTGGAGGTTAAAGTCTCCCATAAGAATGAGGATTTCTGGCTTGGAGATCTTATTTAGTTGCTTAAAGGAGACTTAGTCCTCTACCTCACAGAGATCAAGTGGTCTGTAGCAAGCTTCCATCACAAGATCACCCTTGCAAGCCTCTCATGCAAACACACAAATTAAGCCCACTCAGTGTCCCTTCCTTACCAAAACTCCAAGCATGTGAGATACTTCTATAAAAGGAGCCCATCACCCATCCTTCCCTTTCCTAAAAAGCCTGAACCATAGAATCATAGAATGGCAGGGTTGGAAGGGACCTTGAGAGATCATCTAGTCCAATCCCCCTGCAGAAGCAGGTTCACCTAGATCAGGTGGCTTGTATCCACCCATTGCAGCACTGCATCACCTGAGCTATTCTCACAAAAGAATATTGTGCTAGAAAAGAAAAACCAAAGACTTACCTGTTCTCTGAGTGTCTGTATTTCCTTCCTCAATTCACTGAGGAGATCACCTTGCTCTTTTGGCAACAAAGTTCCACCAGCCTCTTTATGTAACCTCTCCAAGCGAGCAATGTGGTCTTCCCGGAATTTGACTATCATTTTATTGGACTGAACAAATTTCTCCTTCTTGGCACACAAATCTTCTAGCTGAGCAATTCTTTCTAATAAATTCTTAGAAAGCACATACACAGATTAGTAGAAAAAGTGAGAGTTACATGAGATGACTTTTAAGGTGTACATGTGTATATATTGACAAATCATACCAGGGAACCAAATTACACGCCCTACTGCAAAAAACTTCCATTAGAAACTTCAATATGATCTGTTTGACTAAGTATGCAGTCAGACACATCAGATGCATCCCTAGAGTGCTTGTTTCAGTTCATTTGCTTTCTTTAAACACAGAAATCCAGTTTGGATGATTCAGTACTGTGCCATGACGTGAACCAAAGCAGAATGAAATAGGGATGACTTGGTAATCTTCAGTCCAGTGAGACCCTTCCCAGTGAGCCAGGACTGCTGGTAGATGACAGAGTGGCTTGGTGAGCACTTCCAGCAGCTCCCTCAGCACCCTTGGATAAATCCCACGTGTTCCCATGTACTTGTGTGTTTCTCATAAGTGTAGCAGGTCCCCCACACCATTGGATTACAGGAGCTTCATTCTGCTCTCTATTCCTGTCTTCCAGCCAGGAGGCTGGTTACCCAGAGAACAACTAATCTTACTGTTAAAGACTGAGGAAAGAAGGCATTAAGTATCTCAGCCTTTGTCACTGTGTTTCCCTTGCCATGCAATAAAGGATGGATATTCTCATTAGCTCTCCTTTTGTTGTTAATGTATTTATAGAAACATTTTAAATTGTCTTTCACAGCAGTTGTCAGATTAAGGTCTATTTGAGCTTTGTCCCTTCTAGTTTTCTCCCTGCATAACCTCATGACATTCTCATAGTTCTCCTGAAGACTAAAGATTTTTTTCTTCAGTGTCATTTGAGTAAGTTCCCTTGTTACCAGACTTTATCATTTTTGGACAGAGTATTTGTATTCAAAAGCAAAAAACAAATATCATGAAGAAAGTCAGTTTCTCCTCATTGGTCTCTCAGAGTCCACAGAATGCACTTAGAACTATTAGTGGTTTCTTACCTTCTTTTCACTTTCTGATTTCTCCCAGAACAGCATTGCTTCAAGAAAGTTGTTCATGTAATTGATGTTCTTCCCCTTTTCAATAGCACCTGCACAGTAAGTCAAAGAAATAAATGTTGTATTTAGCAAGATATCAGTTAAACAAGGTTTTCCTACATACATAATGTGACAAGTGTGCAAAGAAAGTTTAAATTAATTCCTTGAACAGTATAATTCTTCTACAAAGACCATGTGCCATACCCAGAGCAAAGAAGTTTAGACAGCAATTCTTAGTCACATGCAAGTGCTGATAAAGAAGAATCAATATATGTAATTGTGTAATTAACAAAGTTGTTCAAGCATTAAATGGCTTTACACTGAACTTGTTAAAATAAAAGCAGCCTGTTCAGCTGGGTATATCTATAAAATGCAACCTCCTCCCTGAAATTAATCAGGTAACATTAAGCCGTTATTGGTATTATTGCTACAGTTTGTCCATATTAAAAGTGGACTAACTGGTTTATAAGAAGGAAATTCAGGAGAAGTACAAATTAAGTGGACAACTAGTGATTTAATCTGGAAGGAAAGTGTCCACACAAGGAATTAAAAGGTCTTAACTAATCCACTTCAGAAATTAGTTCAGAATAGCTTGCCTGAATATTCTCACACAGGCAAGACTACTTATTTATGCAATATCAATCACCACAGTATCTGGGTGCATAACAACTACCTTACTGTAATTTAATGTATTACAAAATGCAAGTAGATGTCATCCTTGTGTGATGAAGCATTGCAAACATAACTGCCTAGGCTAAAGATAGCTTTAATATATTAGGTTCTGCATAAAACCTCTCCTCAGTGTTTAAAAACCTCATCACTTGCTTTCCCTCAGAACTCAATCACAGGTCTAAGTCTTTGAGCCCTCTGCCAACATTAGTGTATTCACGGACAGCAATTCAGTGTCCCACATAATCACTGAGTTGTTCTTACTGGTTAAATGTGTTTGATAACAGGGAAGTATTATTCTGAAGGAAAACAACAGATGCTTTACATTAGACAAATCTTGCTAACTCCTGTAGTAACTTCTATTGCTGTGTATTCTACTCCTTGTCAAGGTCAGGAAAGAGTTGACTCAGGAACACAGTAGGAGTTACAAGAACAAATATATGCTATAAAGTAGCATATATATATATATATAAAATAAAGTAGCATATTCCTCTAGATCATGGTAGGTGAAAGCTGCTGGAAGTGACATAAAACTCCCACTACCATCTTACATTGAAATTGATCTTTTACTAAAAGGTGTGCATCCTTCTTAGGAGCTTCCTGAAAGGGGCAAAAAGGGAGGAAGGGAAAAAAAGCCAGGCCAGAGCTTACGAGAAGATTGCAGTATGATCAACACTTTAGTGCCCTTTCTTTCACCTAAATGTACGAGCAGTCTACATGTAAGCTTTTGGTTACTTAAAGGGTTAGGCAGCATACCTCTTGTGCACTGGAAGAATATTCTAGGTATTATATAGTAAAACCACAGCCCAGTACACAAAAATTTGAGAGGAATAAAATCAAATCATATGAACAATTTCTGCAAACCATGGGATCCATAAGGAAAATGCAACTTCTGTAGGTTGGTTCCTACAAAAGTGTTGCTCAAAAACTCAATGAATTGCTTCTGCAGAGGGGTTGGACTAGGTGATCTCTAAAGGTCCCTTCCAACCCTATCATTCTATGATTCTATGAATTACATAAGGCTCCAACACTCCAGCCTGCAAGAGGAGCAAGTTGTCTTTCCCCTCACCCTCCAATTCTTACCTTGTGACACAGAATTATCACACATAGATGGAACTGAAGTAAGTTGAGCGAGCTGCTCTTTCAACTTCTTGACCTCAGCTTGCAGCTGGTTCACATTTCCTTGTGTGTCTTCATTTATCACAGCCTTAAGGGAAAAATCAGGAAGGGTACAAATAAAAACAGGACAAGAGAAAACTTGGTTGATTTTTGAGCCAGCTGCCAACATCCTTTCAAAACCCACTCACTGAGAAATTACATTTTGAGTGTTAGCATGTCTAAAAACTAGCTGCACTGAAATACCATTGAATCTATTTTTTAGTGACAATTTTAATTCTTAATACAGATTTACTCACTTTTTCTAACCAAGTGCCCTTAGAACAAGCAATGAATACACACTATCATCAGCTATTTCCTAGTTTCCAGCTGTTGTACTCACACATAATGGAAAGCAAACAAGCTCCTTCCAAAAACCATCTGTCAAAAAGCCCCCACATTTAGGAAAGCAAATTTAGCATGTTGAAATAAGTTAAATTCATTTAAATCAGTGAAAGCACAGGAGGCTTTCAACGGATCTCCTCTGTTTGCAGAGGTGCAGTTGAAATGACAAGGAATTATTTGTTGCAGCAATAAAGACATTGAGGAACTCTCTTACCTTGTTTTTGATCAACTTTGCTCGCTGAGCAAAATTAAGGGTGGACAGTGTTTCTCCAAAACACCTGGATCCTGGATGAACATTTGCAATGATGCATGTTTTTGCATTACCACCCAGGGAATCCTGTATAAAACCAGCAAAGTTAGTCTTATTTGCATCATTTAGGTGACAGCAGGAAGCCATCACCTGAGAGCTACCATGTAGCATTTTGAGCAAATCACAGAAGGGATTTTATCTAACAAATCTCCACGCTAAGTAAGTTACTGCAATTTTATTTCAAAGGCAGGTAATGAAGGATGCGACTGTAAATAAAGACTTCAGGTGGGTTTTCAAAGGCATCCAGGGATGCATCAAGAAGAGTGTGAGATGCAGGTCAAGGGAGGTTCTGCTCCCCCTCTGCTCTCCCCGGTGAGGCCTCATCTGGAGTCCTGTGTCCAGTTCTGGGCTCCACAGCTCAAGAGGGACAGAGAACTGCTGGAGAGAGGCCAGCACANTGAACCTGCTTCTGCAGGGGGGGTTGGCCTTGATGATCTCTAGAGGTCCCTTCCAACCCTACCATTCTGTGATTCTGACTCTATATTACTTATCAACATCTTGAGATGTTGGGTTTTTTTTCTTCCCTACACCTGAACAGCAGGGAGAGAAAAACCCCCACCCAAATTAAAAAACAATCAGGGAATAAAGTAGAAATTTCACTTTAATCTTGGTAATTAGCAGATTGGTACGTGCACTGTTTTGATCATCTGTAGCCTGTTGATTGTTCCAGCTTATCTTTTAGTGTCAATTGCCCAACAAAGTCACAAAAAAATCTGATTCTTTATGAAGGATGTAAAAGGAATCTTCCTTTTACAAGCATGCCTTCAGATATTCCCATGTTTTTAAACAATTAGGTCTCAAATCTCTGGAGAAGGCAGCAGCTATACCTAAGACTAAAAGGCTATTAGTACAAAAGAACCCACAGGCCTCAATGGCATTTTCTTTCTCAAGCAGAGAAGGTGGCTCACTTTGTAGAACAGCTATCTAGAAAGAATAACAAACTTCAGATAGTAAGAGCTCATATTGTTGCAATTATTTTCCAATTCCTATGTATTTTGTGTTACACCGGAAGAATGTAATTCTTCAGAGGTTCATGATTCTAAAGATACACAAAGGACAGATTGGGAAATTTTGCTGAGATCACGAGACTGAGTTGTAACACGAATACTGTGTTGTATGCAAGTACTAAATTATAATACAAAAGTCTATTATAGATATTATTCACGACTGTTGACAGAATTTCGATGAGTGCTGGCATCCAAAAAATCCCTGACTGCTTCCATCTTTGTTTTCTGTTCATCTTGAAAGAAGCCCATAAGCTCTCTGATAGCAAACTGTAAATTGATCTAATTCTTAACGTGTGGGCACTTACACATAGGCTAATTCTGGAAGTGCTGTCAAACATGTCAACACATCTCTACATATTACATTGTGATGCATGGCATTTCCCAAATTACAGGCATGTATGCAGAAAAGTATGCTTCTTTTTCTTTAAAACTTGCAAACATGTAATAGGAGATTGAAAGCATAACTAAATTTGTCTTCAGGTAACAGCAATAAATCAACTAGAATTCTGTTTAGGTAAAAAGATACTTGTCAAGCTTTTTTCCACTTGACCAATAGTGAAACATACTTTTAATGTACTTGAGAGTTCAGCTTTTCAGAGTGAAATATCCCAAACCCAACAAGCGTAGCATATAAAAGCCAGAGGATCTATATTACCCGTAGCAGAAAGGTGAGCTTGGAATCCCGGTAGCAAATGTGTCTCTGCTTTCCATTACCCACATCAACAAGTGCTGTGATTACTTGGCCCAGGCAGCTTAGTGATCGATTTATGTTACCTGCTTCCTGAGAGGAAAAGAGAACAGAGATTAACAGATTTGGTGGATGGAACGGGGCAACACATCCGCAAGATGCCTGATACTACAGAACTAACCTTTAACCTCAGTCCTTCCGTGTGGGTGTCTTTCTGTCTTTCAGATCCTGCCAAGTCCACCAGGTTGAGCAGGGAAGACCGAATGTTAACAATCTCATTGTTTTTCTCCATGGATTCCACTGTGATAGTGAAAACTGCATGTGATCTTGAGGATTCTCTGTTCATTGAGGTTGATGCTACACGACGGTTTCTCCAGCCCATAGTTAATACCTAAGCATGAAAGAGACATCAAATAATATCAAGTGTCTCAGACTGTATCCACCATTTACATACAGACAAGTAGTTAAGCACAAGTCAGTGCAACAGCTTTCAAAAATCTCAAGCACAAGGACTTATAAAGCTACTGGCAAGCTTTATAAAAACAGTTATTATAAGATTCACTCCTTTCCTCTGGGAGTGCTGTTGCTGTTTGAAAGCACAAGATATTCAGTACCGCTGTATGTCAACAGTACACAGGTAAAAAACCATTTCAAGTGTCTGAAGTATGAAGTGTATGTGCCTCATTCATGGAAAAATAAACCCGACAATATCTAGGACACACATGCTGCCTAATTAGCAGATGTTGCTTTCTATTCTGATTTCAGAGATGTATAAGGTAAGCATTAAGGAAAGATTACTGTAACTGTAATTCCCATATTCCAAACTCCAGAGCTATATAATTTCTTATGTATATGGGACAGTCACAAAGCATTGTCTAGAAACAGCTTTTTAAACCGGGAGGTAGGGGGAGAGGGTGCCACAGACATTGTGCAAGAAAATGTGCTTTACTCAAAGAGGAATATTTACCAAGATAAACAGTCCCAACACTAAAAAGTGACCAAAAATACCTGGTATGCTTCAGCAGCAGATGACAACACCTGCTCAACAGCCCCATCAACAAAGACTCCCTTCTTGATGTGTTCTCTGAGAAAGAGTCCAGCTGATGCAGAATCTAGCAAGTCAAATATCTGTTCGTTGTAGATTTCAATGAAAGAGCATTTGCAGAGAAAACTCTTTCCACTGCCAGCCTGAAAAAAACACAGTAATTTACACTATAAACACATTGATTGTATTAAGTCTAGCACTGTGTGGCAGTGAGTCTGCTTATTACACACAGCTAAAGCTACAAGTTTGCATATGTATTCTGCATCCATTTCTGATGCTCAGATGACAACCAACATCCAGAAACCCAGATGAATCTTTAGACTCAAAATATAAGCCCACCTGTGTCTAAAGAAAGTGTACTACAATTTCATAGAGCAGTAGATGCAAGGGTTTCTCATTAATAAACCTGATGCAAGATGGCAATAATCCTGGAAGCTTGAGTGCTGCACACATGGTTTACCACACAGCCTTAGCTAATCTTTAATGTGAGACAGTAGTTTGACTATAATAATAAGTATGAAATAAGGGTACCTTTTCTTTTTCACGCTCAATTAGAAAAAACAAGTACTCAAAGCTCCGTGGAATGACACCTCTGAGACTGTGAGTGAAGTTATCGGAATCAGATGGTCCTAAAGAGATTTTTAAGGAGGAAATAGAATTCATTAGTACTACTCAAGAGTAATGGTTGATCTTTTCATGATGTCAGCACAGAAAACTTCAAGCAAACGGGTTTTAGTTAGTTTATGGCAAAGCCACAGAAGAAATGCAATAAAATCAACTTTTAAAATCTAAGATGATATTCCACCATCAGATTTATGGAGTGTAAATGAAGCCTATGAAAGAGGGTTTTTTTTAACCTGTCCACAGGTTGTCTAAGCCTAAAAGAGTACCAACTACTTGGACTTCCATAGAAAACACAGAGATCTTCAAGTATGCCAATACAACTACTTTAACCTTGATCTGAAGAACCAGAAAGATGGAAGGATTTGTCCTTATGTTTACTTAATTTCTATGTAGTGCTCAAAACCACATCAGTCAAATTGGTTTTGGTTACTTTCTGTATGTTTTCCATTTTCCTTTGCATAACTTTCTAATGTCAACATGTCGATCACAATATTAGTACATTTAAAATCACCACTGTATGGAAAACAATATTACAGGATTCATATACAGAGAGGCCTTAAATTCTTGGCTGGGTAAGTGGCAATGTTTTAACAGAGAAGATCCTTGCATACTAGAATGTTTTCCTACACATGCAAGGGATATCAGACAGGAAGGGAAAAACAGTAGAATACTCATTTTTGAGAAAGTTTACTGCAAGTGCTTAACTGAAAAGCTTCTTTTGTGTTAAAAACAGGAAAAAAAATGTACATCTTCAAAACAGATGATTACCTATACTTCACTCTTTTGACATAAAGCAAGAACAATTGCACTGACATCATACTACTTCTTAAACCTTAAGGTTATCAGCAGGAAGACAAAAATCTAAATCACCTCTGGAGTTTGAGCAAGACAACATCTCAACACAAGAAAAAACATGATTAAGAAACCACTAAAAGGTGAAGCTTTGTCATGCACTTACCCATCATGGTGAAGGTTTTTCCTGACCCAGTCTGGCCACTAACAAAAAAAAGAAAGTCAGATGAAGCTTTATTCTGGTTCTGAATGTTTCATTAACTTGCAGCTTTTAGGGAAAACTTACAGCTAAACATAATACCAAAAAAAAAAATCTTCTAAACCAAAGAGAAAAAAGAGACAGAGGCAAGCTGAGAAATCTGTCAGCTAAAGAAGTATAAAAACAGAGCAGCAAATTTGACCATGAAATTGTTAGATAAATCACCCTTTCTCTCCCCCTTTTTTCTTCCTCGTTTCTGTTGGAAAGGAAAATAGTGGAGCATTAAAGTGAAAGCTTTCAAATATCTATGTTAAACTAATTTTTGGGTCAAACTTTTGGGTTATGTGTCACTCAGTAGTGCACAAACACTGAAAGTGAGAAAAAAAACTGTTAGCTTGCATATATCCCTCTTTTTAAACATGGTTATTAATCTCACTAGAGAAACTTCAGGGCAATTTCACTTCCTTTTTCCACGTTTGTATATTGTAACAAAGTAGATTTCACTTCAGAGTTTTGCAAACACTGTACTAGGCTAAAAACCCAGTAAGGTTTTGATTAGATCAATCCTTCAAGTTAGCATTTTTGACCAAAGTGTTTACTCGGTTTTCAAAATGAAAAAATATTGAGAGTTAACATAATGACATATCCATGACTAGGAGCATGAACATTTCTACTTTGAAAACCTTTTGAAAGTTAAAATCCTCATTCATGTGTTTTCCCACAGACAGCTAAGACTTATTAAAGGGTAGAACTGGCCAAATATCAAGTGATTTTCATTCCACTTTACTATGGACATAGTGAAAACAATTAACTTCCTCCTTAACAGTACAATAGAACTTCTATTTAGACAAAAGATAGCAAAACTGAAATGAGCTTACAGTCTACATTATTGGCCTTTAAGCATTAGAAGCATAACACTTGCAAATAGGTTCCTCTGAAATAAGGCTAAGAAGTACTCTTCAATATTGCAGCAATGTTCTCTGTGTTGTGCTGCACGAAGGAGGCACTTTGCAAGTTTACTGTTAACATTAAGCAGGCTCCAGCACTTAAAGCCACATGTCCTCATTAACAGTCACCTCAAATGTTGCCATTGCTATGAAACACATTAAATGACTTACTATGCAAAGATGGTTCCGTTGTAGCCATTCATACAAGATTCAACAATGTTTTTGGCCACACTTGAGAACACCGACTCCTGGAAAGGGAAAGAGAAGGCACTTGGCATCACTCACTTGAGTATCTCTTTTTGTGAGTGTTTTCTATGCCATAACTGTATAATGTATAAAACAGACACAATCCTTAAGATTAGACATGTATCATGAGCTCTGGAGTCCTCACAGTGGAACAATACATCCTAAGCCTTTGTGACAAAAATCACTCTCCCTGAAGAAAAGATTGTTCCTTGATAATCTGGAAACAAACCCCAAAATTCAGCATTATGACCAGCTTTCAAATATATAGATGTATAAAAATCTTGGTCCAGTGTTTCTGACTACATTATGTGGCTTATACCATCAGTAGGTCAAAAAGGAGCCTATGACACTTAGCAAATCTAGTTAACCTTCAACCTTTGCCACTGCACTAATGGCATATTCAACAAATCAGCACACCTCTTAGCCTCATCTAACATGTATTTTCTTTCACGGACTCCTTTTTTTCTCTGCAAGAAACACCTAGCTACAAATCACAGCCTAGAGTGGGTGGGGTTTTTGAGGGGTTTGGGTTTTTTAAGAAGCAGTTAGAGGAATTAAAATTGCTGACAGTTTCAAACACAATACCAGAAAAATTAAACGCAAGTTATTTTCCTTCCAGTATTCCCTGTCTCAGGTGAACAATGCATCTGTTTAAAAGGCAAGTGTATAAGAAGGAAAAAAAAGAGAACAAATAGAAGATAAACTCCTAAGTTGATAAGATACAGATCATATTCTTAACATCAGCTGCTGACTGACAGCTCTTTTTATCTGCTTGTCTAAACAGAGGCATTTTTTTCCTGTCTGTGGTATTACTACAACATTCACTAATAGAAACTTTAAAGTTTGCATTAAAATCAAAGAGGTCAACAGTTAAAAATACATTAAAGCTAGTATAGAGCAGAATTTAGCACAACATTTCTGTACTATAACCACATCTTACCCATCTGACCACTGGAAATAATGTAACTTAAGGCTTTATCTCTTTAATATACGGTTGCCAAAATCTGAGGAGGAAACTGCAATTCTGTTAGCAGATCCTGGAAGTTATTACCTGTGTTGTTTCCATATTTGCAACATAATCAAAAGTGAAGATCTTGGGCTCAGGCTTGGAATGCAGCCGGATGGTATTTGCCGACAGAACAGATAAACACAAGCCGTGGTCTCCATCGGTTAAGGCAGCTCCCTCTGAAGGCGGCCGGACCCTCACGAACACTTTGATAGCATCACCTTCAACACTAAAGGAGTATTGATGCATTAGATTGTTTCAGAAGAGATCTATCAGCTCTTTGGTAGAAGTAAATCACAAAAATGAGATTAAGTGTGTTAAGTCACACAAAGGCGTCTCAAGCAGCTGCTGGAGAGAGTTCAGCACAGGGCCACCAAGATGGTGGAGTAGAGCATCTCCTGTATGATGAAAGGCTGAGGGAGCTGGGGCTCTGCAGCTTGGAGAAGAGAAGACTGATGTTTATGTCCACAGTTTTCACCTGGATCATAGAATCATTGAATGGTAGGGGTTGGAAGGGACCTTTAGAGACCATCCAGTCCAACCCCTTGCCAAAGCAGGTCCCACAGGAATGTGTCCAGGCAGGTTTTGAAGACCTCCAGAGAAGGAGCCTCCACACCCTCCCTGTGCCAGGGCTCCCTCACCTCGAGAGGGAAAGAGTTTTCCTTTACATTTAAATGGAACTTTTTGTGCTCCAGCTTCTTTCCATTGCATTACACCTACACCTGAAACCTCTCTAACCTATTTCATCACATCTATCAGTGGATGCACCAGTAAATTCTGTTTGAATAAGTAAATCTGCACGACTATTGGATTAAGACTTTGAGTTCTAGCATAAATATAACATGGAAGAATTAAATCCTTACATGAAGTGGTAGCAGACTTGGATTAGTTTAGTTCTTTCCTAAAAGGCAGTTAAAGCACCAAGGCCTTACTGATCTTTACTTTTGGCAAACAAGGGAAGGAAAGGAACAGAGCAGTGTTAAAAGTGAGGGAAGCATTTGACAATTGACATACAGGTTTGGGGAGAGGCAAAGGAAAACACAGAGGAAGCAGGTGAGAAAGGGAAGATGTTACTCTGGATTTAAGACACACTACATGAACTTGACAATTAAGTTTTCATTAGGAAGATCTTATTCTGTGCAGACTTTGCTTCTATTTGGAGCAGGGCTTTTTGGTTTCTGTTTTAGCCTAGTACTTCCTCACAGAACTGAATTTCCTGGGGAATTTATCTCTTCAGAGAAATTCCAGGAGCCAAATGCAGTGTTAGCAAAAAAATTAGAATTTACTGCATGGCAGCATTGTAAGAGGAATCTGACAGCTCAGAACGAGATTTTTATT
This sequence comes from Urocolius indicus, assembly GCA_013401255.1. Taxonomy (NCBI): domain Eukaryota; kingdom Metazoa; phylum Chordata; class Aves; order Coliiformes; family Coliidae; genus Urocolius; species Urocolius indicus. The sequence goes on along the minus strand of WBNH01000971.1, from coordinate 80,518 downwards.
AAGAGAACTTGATAAAATATATGGAAGTCAGGAGAGAAAAGCAACAACCTTGGAAAACAAAAGAAAAAGCTTCACATTATTTCACAAAGTGATATTAGGGGTTTGCTTTTTTGCCCTTTTTGTGCAGCGTGATGATTCCTATACAGGAACTGGCCACTACTACTTTACCTGGATGAGCTCAACAAAGGTGACGTGGACTCACGTAAATCTGTAAAATAAAACACACACAGATCAAAAAGAGACAAAATTATTGCTCAAAGTCCCAGTTTAAATAGAAAATACCGTGGGCAAGACTAAAGAAGATAAATGAAGAGCCTTGTAAATACACATTTTATGTGTGAATCAGAACTGCACAAAACCACTTGGTAACCATCTTCCATTGGCAGAAGTTTTGCAGTTCCTTGCAAAGGTAGAGAAAGCAGCATGAGCAGGCACACGGTTGTAAATTTAAGTGCAACGAGAAGCCTCTTAAATTAATGTATGTAAGGTTTTGCAAGTGTTTGGGAGAATTATAAACATAAATGCTAATGGTGTCGTATAGTCTTCTTCTATTTTAAAATCTGCTAACTCACTGCAGCAAGAAATAGTTTTACAGGTGTGACTGCAAAAGCTCAGTTTCTTCACCCTCCACAACAGAGGAGCTACATTGCTTTCACGTTTATGGAACACAAAAAGTTGCACTTAAACATAAGAAAAAGCTATTTGACTGTCAGGGTGAGGGAGCCCTGCCACAGGTTGCCAAGGGAGGGTGTGAAGGCTCCTTCCTTGGAGCTATTCAAGACCCACCTGGACACGTTCCTGTGTGACCTGATCTAGGTGAGCCTGCTTCTGCAGGGGGGTTGGACTGGATGATCTCTAAAGGTCCCTTCTAACCCTACCATTCTATGAAGAACTTTTGAGCACTCTGTAGTGCATAAAAGCTCTCCTGGAAGTATGAGCATCGTTTTGCAGCTTCCTGTTTCAAGGAGATGGAACATACGACCCCCTAGGTACGTATAAGGGTGAATTTCTTACTTAAAGGTGAATTTGGCATGAAATGATTTCACATAGGTTAGTCAAAATATCGACTAAGGAACATAATCGAATTTTTAAAACCAAGTGAAGTGACAATAAAAGATGATTCTCCAAAATATTCCAATAGTAAAGACCTTATAACAAAGCCTGTGAAAGCACATGGGTTTCATTGTAGAATCCCTTTGGAAGTAGAATTAAAACAGATCACAGAATGGTAGGGGTCGGAAGGGACCTTTAGAGATCATCCAGTCCAACCCTCCTGCTAAAGCTGGTCCACCTAGATCAGGTCAATGTGCAAAGGTACCAACCTCATTAACATTCACACTGCATGAACATCTTGTTGCTGTGGTACATGAGCCTACCTGCTTTGATTCACACAATAGCATCTGAGAAGTGTGTGACACACAAGGTATCAAAGCTAGGTGGGACAAGGAAAGCAGTGAATTTTAAAACTGAAGTCAGACTGACGGATGCTTGCACAACCTGTACCTTGGGAAATGACTGACTAACGGTTCTTAGCTCCCAATTTACAGAGCTGCTTTTACTTGAATGTAAAGAGACAGCAACTGCAAGCATCACAGCTAATTACAGCTCAATAAAACGCAGAGACTCACAGAATGGTGGGGGTTGGAAGAGATCTCTAGAGATCATCCAGTCCAACCCCTTTGCCGAAGCAGATCCCACCTAGATCAGGTCACACAGAAAGATGTTCAGGTGGGTTTGGAAACCTCCAGAAAAGGAGCCTCCACACCCTCCCTGGGCAGCCTGTGCCAGGGCTCCCTCACAGAGGAATAGGAGTTTTTCCTTATGCTCAAGTGGAACTTTTTGTGTTCCAGCTTACAGCCATCGCCCTGTCACTAAACGCTACAGAAAAAGGTGTCACTCAAATGAGAGGAGGAAACTGACAAAAGCGGCGGGGCTGCTTACACCCATCAGCTGCCAGAAGCCCTTGGGGGAATCTATCAATGCCAGCAGTGCTTCTGCAGGGCTGAGGTTCACCCAGCCCGCCCCGACCCCCATCACCCACCCCCGACAGCCTCGGGGGCAGCGCGACCGCCGTGAGAACACTGTGTCCTGCTAAACCCGAGCCCTGGGGAGTGTGGGGGGGTGGAAACAACCCAGCCAGCCAGCCAGCCCTCCACCCGCGTGTGATACCCAAACGAGACGCGTCCGGCCCCACAGGGCTGAGCCGAGCCGAGCCGCCCCGTCGCTCAGCCTCGTGCCGTCGCTCAGCCCCGCGGCGCTCACCCCTGGCTCCCGGAGCCATGCTCCCTGCCGGTGCTTCTCGGCCACGGCGCCGCCGCCGCCGCCGCCGCAAAATGGCGCCGCGTTTGAATTTGGCGCTAAGAGCCGCTGGCGGCCAAGCCCCGCCCCCTCCGCCAGCCCAGCGCGGGCGCGGCCATTGGCTGCTGCTGGGGGGCCCCCCCCCCCACGCCTTTGTCACGTGACGCGGGGCAGTGCCGGCGGGGTCGTTTGTCCCTCTCGGGCCGCCGTCGCCTGGTGCCCGCGGAACGCGGAAGGGAGAGGGAGGCGGCGGCCATGAGCAAGCGGAGCCAAGTGTCGTACGTGCGGCCGGCCGAGCCCGCCTTCCTCAGCCGCTTCAAGCGGCAGGTGGGCTACCGGGAAGGGCCCACGGTGGAAACCAAGGTAACGGGCTCGGGCTACGCTGGGGCTGAGCCGCCCCTCTGGCCGCGGGGCCTCAGCGGCCTGTGGCAGCCGCCCGGGCCGGGCGCTGCTGGGGGATGGGAAAGGGCAGCAGGAAAAATAGTTTTACAGGTGTGACTGCAAAAGCTCAGTTTCTTCACCCTGCACAACAGAGGAGCTACATTGCTTTCACGTTTATGGAACACAAAAAGTTCTACTTAAACATAAGAAAAAACCGATTTGACTGTCAAGGTGAGGGAGCCCTGGCACAGGCTGCCCAGGGAGGGTGTGGAGGCTCCTTCCTTGGAGCTATTCAAGACCATCTGGACACATTCCTATGTGACCTGATCTAGGTGAACCTGCTTCTGCAGGGGGGTTGGACTGGATGATCTCTAAAGGTCCCTTCCAACCCCACCATTCTGTGATTCTGTGAAGAACTTTTGAGTACTCTGTAGTGCATAAAAGCTCTCCTGGAAGTATGAGCATCGTTTTGCAGCTTTCTGTTTCAAGGAGATGGAACATACGACCCCCTAGGGACATATAAGGGTGAATTTCTTACTTAAAGGCAAATTTGGCATGAAATGATTTCACATAGGTTAGTCAAAATATTAACTGGGGAGGCACAGCAAGGGCAGTAGGGTGTGAACCAGCTTGTAAAAAAGCAGCTTTTTCTGAGGGGACTGATAGATTTCTGTTTCCAGTGTACTCTTGCACATTTCTGTTTCCTGTTCACTAAGTTTTTCCAGGTCGTCTGAAGAAAGAGGCTCCTTATCACAACACAGCACATGGAGCATTGATTCCTTTTGATGACTAAAGAGATTTAAGCTAGGGTTGAACATCAGCTGCTAGCGTTGTTGGTGCATCTCTCTTGTGGCCTTTTTGTACTTGCATAAATATTCAGATGATCTCACTTTGACCTGTGTGCAGCTGAAAACTAACCTAGCCCGAAAAAAAGCCTCCTGTGAGTGGCTCATTGTGGCCTTGATTTGAGTCATACTTATACCTCTGTAGATGTACAAGTTACTTGTGAAAATATCTCTTACAAATGACCAACATGGGGACTTTTAACACTTGCTCCATTAGCCTTTGTTGTCTTTTAAGGTTCAATTCTAGAAGATGGTGGATATCAAGCTGAAGAGGCGATTATCACCTAATCTTCCCAGACTGGTCATTAAACTAACAGTCACAATGATGGGTTAAAAAACCCCTAATTTGTGATGAGCTGGAATTTGAGATAAAAGCTTGCCTTTAGTAAATACAGTACAAACTGTTTCACTTCCTAAGGAAGATTATCTGTCTCTTGGTAAATTCAGTAGTTTATGGTAATACTATCTATACTTTACCTTGTAAGCTGATGTTTTCAGTTCCTCTTATATTGCCAAACTTTATGTTGTTGCACTGAGAATTCCTTGCAAGGGACTGGAGCATGTTCCTGATGAGAAAGGCTGCGGTACCTGGGGCTGTTCAGTCTGGAGAAGAGAAAACTGAAGGGGGAGCTCATTCATATTTACAGATATTTAAAGGGTGGGTGTCAGGAGGTTGGGGCAGCACTTTTTTGCTGTTGTATCCAGTGACAGGACAAGGGGTAATGGAAAGAAGCTAGAACAGAAAAAGCTCCATTTAAACATAAGGAGAAACTATTTCCCTGTTGAGCTGAGGGAGCCCTGGCACAGGCTGCCCAGGGAGGTTGTGGAGGCTCCTTCTCTGGAGGTTTCCAAACTCACCTGGACATGTTCCTGTGTGCCCTCATCTAGATGAGACCTGCTTTAGCAGGGGGATTGGACTAGGTGATCTCTGAAGGTCCATTCCAACCCTACCATTCTATGATTCCTCTGTCTCAGAGGACAAGTTTGAGTGAATGGAAAGAAACAGGGACATGGTCTCCCTTGTGTCAATAGTGGCTATGGTGATTTGGTTAGGCAGCTTTAATAACAAAGCTCTCATGAACTCCTTTTCCCTTTGTGATGTTTTGAGTACAGCATTAAAGATTAACATTGGAACTCAGGCATTTAAGATTGTTTTAAGTGTTGCATGGGAGGCAGTGCTGGTACAGTAAAGAAAACCAACAAAAGGAAGGAATTTCTTATCTTCCAAGTTCCTACTGTTTTGATCTTTAATAGAAAGAAACCATACTGGGTTGGGGTTTTTTTTGCTAGGGGATGCTATGTCTCAGTGACAGAATTGGAGTGTGATTTGGACAAGGCCTGTTGGGAGGACCTGGCACTGCTGCTCTGCCAAGTCTCTTCACTAACTGAACTGCAGAAGGGAAACCAAAGAGAACTAGCCCACCCTTAGTGGTTGTGATTTGCTGTGGTGATCAGAATGGCTTGTATTTCTCCTGTCCAGAGAGAGCAGCTTCCACTTGCAGATGATGACAGCGAGAATGGCAGTGACAAAGAAGATGAGCAGCCTCAAGTAGTAACACTGAAAAAGGGGGACTTGACAGCTGAAGAAGCGATGAAAATTAAGCAGCAAATCAAAGAGGCCTTAAAGACAAATGAATCAGGTACATGTCAAATCACTAATTTTTTGCTTTGTGTAGCCAAAGAGCGAGAACCCATAAAAGGCAGCTTGATACTTCTTCAGTTTTCTACTGTTTAATAAAATATTTGATTAGTTGTAATTTACACTTGTGGTTTGTAATATGAAGTCACTGAGTACGCATGTGAGGTTCAACAAGGAGAAGTGCAGAGTCCTGCACCTGGGAAGGAACAACCTCATGCACCAGCACAGGCTGGGGATTGACCTACTGGAGAGCAGCTCTGCAGAGAGACCTGGGAGTGCTGGTTGATAATAAACTGACCATGAACCAGCAACGTGCCCTTGTGGTCAAGAAGGTCAGTGGCAACCTGGGATGCATCAAGAAGAGTGTGGGCAGCACGTCGAGGGAGGTTCTGCTCCCTCTCTACTCTGCCCTGGTGAGGCCTCATCTGTAGTCCTGTGTCCAGTTCTGGGCTCTTCAGCTCAAGAAGGACAGGGAACTGCTGGAGAGAGGCCAGCACAGGGACACCAAGATGAT
>WBNH01000971.1:0-74370 GCA_013401255.1 Urocolius indicus | reverse complement strand
AAGGTCAGTGGCAACTTGGGATGCATCAAGAAGAGTGTGGGCAGCACGTCGAGGGAGGTTCTGCTCCCTCTCTACTCTGCCCTGGTGAGGCCTCATCTGTAGTCCTGTGTCCAGTTCTGGGCTCTTCAGCTCAAGAAGGACAGGGAACTGCTGGAGAGAGGCCAGCACAGGGACACCAAGATGATTAGGGGACTGGAGCATCTTCCTTATGAGTAAAGGCTGCAGGACCTGGGGCTGTTTAGTTTGGAGGAGACTGAGGGGAGATCTCATTAACATTTATAAGTATCTAAATGGTAGGTGTCAGGAGGTCAGGGCATCACTTTTTTTTTGTGTTGTATGTAGCAACAGGCCAAGGAGTGATGGGGTGAAGTTGGAACAAAAAATGTTCCATTTAAACATAAGGAAAAATTATTTCACTGTTGAGGTGAGGGAGCCCTGGCACAGGCTGCCCAGGGAGGGTTTGAAATGGTAGAAATGGAGAAGAAATACAGGAGAAAATACATTTTGAGAATATTATTTTTATAATGTAGATTAGTTTGAAACAAAATGAAACTACAACTGATTTCTTTCTACAGGTAGATATATGTAAGTGTAAACAGGTAGTGGGCTGAGGGCTGTGTATATATAATCTGAACTCCTCTGAGAAAATGCATACAGCTCTCAGCATACTTCCTGATCTCTTGTGACTGGAAGTGTAATGCACGTGGTGTTGCAGTCTGTAAAGCTGTCACATGATTTCTTTTCAAAATTGAGTTTGTCCTCCTAGTATTGGGAGAAATTTCAACCTATTGGAAAGAAACTGTGTGATTCTTTCTGAGCATTGGTCTCCTTTTCAAACAAGCAACTTGAATTTTGATTGATCACAGTAGGAGGAAAAATGACTTTGTAAGACTGGGCGAAAAGCAGTTGTCCATGAGAATCTATTGAGGTGGAATCCATGCTGTGGAAAAAAAAGTGCAAAAGAGCTAGCAAGATGAATACACAGTGTGAAATGGAAATGGATTTGAATAGAGTAACTGAACTTTGGTGGAAAGGATGTTCCTAAGACATAATTGTACTAGTGAGGGTGGTAGGATTGAGTCCCTGTAGGACTTTGGAACCTCTCCTTATTACCCCTTCAGCAGTAACTTGCATTTGGAGGAAAAAATTCATAGTAGTAAGTAGCAGGAGTGTTGAACCACTGTGTTCTGGGGACTGCTGCCCTCTGTTCTGCATTGTTGTGTTATTTTTTTCCACCTACCTTTGCTATTAATATGAGGTCTTGGCTTCCTCTTCCTATTTTTTTGTGGAAATAAAGTGGATAAGTGCTACTATGTTCCCCTGCTGTGGAGGGGACTCTGTGATCTTTTCAATGAAGGTAGAGGTGAACAGAGCATCTTCCTCATGGGGAAAGGCTGTGGGAACTGGGGCTGTTTAGTCTGGAGAAGAGGAGACTGAGGGAGGGATCTCATTAATATTTACAAATATCTAAATGGTGGGTGTCAGGAGGTTGGGGCAGCACTTTTCTGTTATATCTAGTGACAGGACTAAGGGTAATGGAAAGAAGCTGGAACACAAAGTTCCATTTAAACATAAGGAGAAACTATTTCCCTGTTAAGGTGAGGGAGCCCTGGCACAGGCTGCCCAGGGAGGGTGTGAAGGCTCCTTCCTTGGAGGTCTTCAAGACCCACCTGGACACGTTCCTGTGTGACCTGATCTAGGTGAACCTGCTTCTGCAGGGGAATTGGACTGGATGATCTCTAAAGGTCCCTTCCAACCCCTACCATTCTCTTGTTCTTTGAATGTGCTACAGCTTGCCAAAGGCTTTTTAAGTCTGTGGCCATCTTTGCACTATCAGCCTGATTTCTATATTTAAATTCTGATTTTAAGTCCAAGGCAGGTATTTAGACAGCTAGTTACATCCAGTTTAATAGTGAGAGTTTTGAATAATGTGTTAATTTCTTTCCTTTTCTTTTGGATAATTGTCAATTCTGAAAATGGGAGGAACAAAGAAAGACTGACTCTGCGTGAGCTGATTGCATTTCATGTTGCTTTGACTTTTATCCCAGCATTGAAAGTAAAATTAATTTAACAGGTACTAGACCATAATATAGAACCTCAAATGAGATCTTTAGTGAAATTCCCTGAAGCTGACAATGTAGTAAGGAAGTAAATTTCCCAGCTGATAATCTTCCTTTGGGTAGCATTCCCCTAAATATCTGTTGCAAATAGAAACTGTTATTTCAAAACATGGAAAGTACTCACTTTTGAGGTTCTACCATCTCCTCTTTTATAGCTGTAGTGATTGTCCTTCACTTCAGGCTTTGCTTTGGGATGTTATTCTAGGATTTTTCCATGTCTCATTTACATCCTTTCATTTTCTTCTACAAGCAGTTTGATACAGCTACTCTTTCTTCCTTTTTATTTCAGACACCTGCAGTTTCTGTGACTTGCATTTTCTTTTACAGATGAGTTCCACTTTTGCATTCACTTGGTAAAATCAGCTCCTTAACCTCCTCGCTGCACTTAGTTGCCTCCTAAGGCAGAACAAAAGTTAGTGACACTTGTACATTGTTTTTTGCAAGTATGCTCCCAAGGAACTTTTTTTATTTAGGACTGAACCTTTCCCATATGAGAAAATACCCTTCTATATTGAAATGTTTTTCTCCATGGATGACTGACTTAAAGGCTTTTTGAAGAGAAGTCATTCGTTTGTCAGCAGTCATTTTGCTTGCTATTGTCATGCATCATTTTATCAATTGTTAGTGTTGGTTCAGAGACAAAGAAAAATGGTTTTATGAGAAATGAAATTTGCACAGAAGAAAATGTGACAATTACTGCCAGATACTTTATCCCAGCATTCATTATAGGCTATGGAATTGATTTTTCTATCACTTTTTTAGTTCATCTGGCCTCTGGGACATTCTTGATCCATGCAGATGACCAAATTTGGCAGGAGGTGTCCTTAACTCATTCCAAGGCTTTTAATATTATTCTTGTATCATTCTATAGACTGAGGCCAAGAGAGGACAAGAGAGAGAAGAGGCAAGGAGAATACAGTCCATGCTATCTTGGGTATTGGAGCTCTTTCCTTATCTCATGCAGCTGTTGGATACAGAGTGTTAGAAAATGCTTCTCAGCATGTGAACAGCAGGAATCTAAAGCAAAGCCAATTGTACAGTATTTAAGTAACAGAAACTTTGCCAAGTGTCCTCATAAACGATTGAGACCGAACATCTGAGCAAGAGTAGCCCTTTTATCTTTGTATCTTGCAATACTTATCTTGCAATTAAAAGAGAAGAAACATATTTCTGAATTTGTGGTTTCTTCATGTCACTTGTGAAATGAGTTTTCAACTCCATATCTAATTGTGCCCCTCTTAGTTGACCAATGTAAAGGTTTTTGATCCAGGTGAAAGCAGCAATGACTAACATCAGTCAGAATTTGAACTGCTAATGTAGTTGTTTGACTTTATTAGGAGTGGATTTTATTATTTCTCCTGTAAAGCTTTTGTGTTGGTTGCTTTTTACTTTGCATGTTTCGATGTGTTTATCAGAAATCCTGCTTTCCTGATTTGTAATGCTAACACAGTCTTTTATCAGGGCTCTGTTTTAAAAACTACCAACACTGAGATTGTTTATTCTGTCTCTTCTTTGCATTTCTTACTGAAAGGTGGGTTTTGGGGGTCATTGATACAAATGAAAAAGATAGCTGGCATCTAAGACTGGTAAAATTAGAAAAGTTGAGGGGTTTTATGTTGTTTATCAGACAGAAAAAGACAATCTTAACAAATCAGCACAAATTTCTTGAGCTGCTGCATCAAATTCATACACTTTGAAAAAGCATAGTCTGTGTGTCGTCTCCTTTCCACCTACTGTGTTTCCTCATCTGCTTCACTCTTTGTCAAACACTGCCAACACATCATGGCTCTCTGAAGCTGGCCTGGGCTTCCTGCTGAAAGAAATGTCCTTGAGCATATAATGACATTTTGACAACATTTAACCAGGCCAAGAGCTAAAATATTCTCCTTTGATGTGGAATGAGCCATAAATAATATTGAGGAGCTCAGAGCTAAGCTAGTTGCCATTTTGGTGGACTTTTTGAGCTTTGCTTGGATTCTGCACTTTCCTTGTTAGGAGTTTAAATTCACATTGCAAAGATAACCTCTCAGTTTCTCTGTCTGGTCGACAAGATGAAATTATTTTGTCCAAGCCACAATGTGAGTAACAGGAGACTTGGGAGGAAAATTGAAATTGAAATTTAATTTTTTTGTGGAGTATGAATACATGAGCTGTTCAACTGATGTAGTTTGTAGGCGTGGTTTCATTACTTTTTTTCAGGGAGTTGCATTTTCAGTTTACCATCCTAAGAAAATGTAGTAAACACTGTTTAAAAAAAAAAAGAGTCTGTTGAGGATTTTTTCGGTGCCTCTCACATTTATGCAGTAACTGGTTGTCCTGTTTCCACAGCTGTACTGTTGCAGCACTTTCCATGCTGACCGGCTCAAGTACAGAGAGCTAAGTCTACTCACAGGTGAAACTTTTCATACAAATGCAGGGTTTTGTTTCAGAATTTGGCTTATATTGTGCCTCAGATCTTGTTTAAGTCACAAGATCTGGATTTCCAAAGAAACGTTGTAGTTAAGCAGCGATTAGTAAGGTGAATGAATTGATAGTAAACTTCTGAGCCCAAAAATGGAGGCACAGCTTCTGAGAAAAAAATGACATGTAGTGCGTTTTGATTGTTTGGTTGTGGTATATTTTGAGATAGTTACTTTTCCCTGCCAGAATTTAACCCTAGGCACTTCCTAAACTTCTGTATCACAAGTACAGTGTCTGAACACCTAAGCTTTCCATGCAGAATTCACCATGAATCCATGCAGAAGTATGGTTTCCATATCTAGTTTGTTATTGCTGGTAATTCCTTGTAGCTGTAATGCTTTTCTAATGCACCAGTACTGAAATATTTTCACAAAACTTGGTTAGTTTCTACATAGTAGTATTCTCTCATAAACTAGATCAGAAGCATGCATTCAGTAGAAGTCAATGGCAGAATTGGTGCTTAGTTTTTTAAGCTAGATTTCTTCTCAAAAAAGGTCTCTCAAACCTGAGACATTCCAAGTGAAGTTTCCTAGTGAAGTTGATGTCTTCATTTTTACCACACAATCCTTAAGACACCAGGTTTAATAGCTGGATTAGTTGGTATAAGCACTGGAGAGTATAATTGAAACACTCTTCAGTGCACGCTTCAGTGATAACACTGAGATGTTAGTCTTCTGACATAGTGCTTATGTATTGGGGAAAGAATTCGTGCTAAAGACAAAAAAAATATGTATTCCTTTTAATTAAATAGCACATAATCTTGTCAAACACGTGCATATTGTTAGGAATTTACTGTTGAATAATGAATTTCACAGAAATACTTCAGGAACTGAACGGTTCTTCAACATCCTGGCAACTATACATTATAAAAATTGCAACCTACTGCAGAATGAGCCTTTGTATCTGATTCATGTCTTCACAATTGCACTTTTTTTTTTGTCCAGAAATATTACCTTGATGGTGTTAGTTGTGCAGTAGCTTTCCTCCGTCTGATAATTCTGTGAAGGTCCTTGGTTGTTTCTAAAGTTATTTGCTTTAGGGCCTGCAAAAGAGCAGAATTAGTCAGTTGGAATAGTTCTATGATTTTGCACATGCACAGAAGCCCTAAAACTTTCATCCTATATGAGAATAAAAGGCAGGTTTATGACCGTGCAATCTTTAGCTACCTCAGCAGGACTGGATATATTAGAAGAAGTAAACTTTGTCTTGTATTTGTGCTGTTTTGTTCTTTAAATAAGTGCATTTGTTGTCATGGCTTTTACAAATAGTGAGGTGAAATTAGAGGATCTTACGAATTTTTCCTCTGCTTTGTGATCACTGGATGCATCTGGACTATAAGGGGAAAAACCTTACTGCTCACACTCTCTTTTATGTTAAAGCTCTGCTTAGGGAGAATCCACTTCTAATAGGAACTGCAGGAGAACTGTCTCCAAGGGCTGCTTGCCATAAAGCGTGTATGTTCATGAAGGACATTCATCTATACAGATTTTATGGCCAAAAAATACATTTTCATGATTGCTATATTCTACCAGAGGTCTTGCTGACCTTGGTTCCAGGCAAGATCTATTTTGTGTGTGCAAACATGTACAGATGAGTTCTGATTTTACTCTCTTTTCTTATAGATGATGAACCAGAACCTGCTGATGGAAAAATTATGTTCAGGAAACCCACCAAACGTTCATCTGAGAAGATTTTGAACTTCAATATAAGTTCAAGTAAGAAGATGAAAGAGGCAAAGAAATCTAAGAAAGAAGCAACTACACCTCAGAGTACAGCTAAGCAAATAAAAAATAGCAGTCTTCTTTCCTTTGATGATGAGGAAAATGATGACTAGAAGTTGGCTTTTTTTGTATTTGACTTACCCTTCTAGGGATCTGAGCAAGATTGAGGGTTTTCCTAGGAACTGAAATATGGTTTTGGAGTCTTCTCTTACTTTGTTATAGTCCCAACTAGAGAAACATAGTCTAAAACCAGCAAGAGCAAAGTCTTTGCAGTTCAAATGAAACTGTATTAGTAGCATATTACATCTTTATTTTGAAAGAGAATTTGACCATTTATGTAAAAGCTATTTGAAGTCCCAAGTGAGCTACAAAATGTACCTGTACATATCCAGCTTAGATACATTTTCAATCAATACTTTTAAAAATGTCCTACATTATAAAAAATGTATTTTCTTCTTGTTGGCTGTCCTTAGTTGACAGTTGCATGTTTTTGGCTTGTTGTTGTTGACCTGATGCTCAAATGAGAGAGACTTCGTTGCTGTGGAACAGAGGGAAAGTTCCTGTTTTGCAGTTTAACAGGAGTTTGCACGACTTCTGCACGTGTGGTTTGGCAGATTAGCTCATTGCCCCAGCCCTTGCAGTAAGTGAGCCTGCAGTTGCTAAAATCACAAAGTCTTAATCCTATCTTTGGCGAAAGGAGTCTAAAAAACATGACGTTCATTTGGATTGACTGTGCTAGCAAGATTGGGGTTTTTTGGTAAGTATATTTGTTCAGTTGGCCACCTGTGTGTTTGTAGCCGTGTGGGATCTCAAAACAGCTTATTTAAGGAAAATGAATTTCTTCTGTAAGCTGTGAAAAAAATAGGAAATTGTAAACAAGAAATGTCATGAAGTGTTAGAGCTGTGACATAAAGTTTTGATAGCTTTCAGTTGCCTGTGTACAGCACACTGAAGGCGATCATTTATGTAACAGGATGTGCTGAAATTCAAGATAACAGAGAGCTGATGGGATTAGGGAGAACAAGGTGATGGGAATAAGACTGGTGACTTTGAAATTATTTGCAAGTATGGTGTGTTCTGTAACCATGTATAAGCAAGACCTGAGACTGCTGGAGAATTACAGGGTTTACAAGGTGTACAGAATTACGAGGGCAATGAAACCAGTTCTCCTGCTGTGTGACAGGACTTGTGGAAATTATTTGGTCTGTAAAGCTTCGTTGTGGAGCAAATTCAAAGTTGCTGTGTGAAACAGCTGGTTTTAGTTTGATGATCTGGTATTAAACAATAAATGATGTTTTCTTTAAGTGGTCCAAAGATTATTTTAATGAAGATATCAGTACGTAAAGTGGTGGGGTTTTTGTCACCTGATAATGAAGCTTCTTAAAACTGCTGTCTCTGTACATACCAACTTCCTGCAATGTGAGATCAGATGCAAGTCTGTGGACTATTTCACAGTAGTTGTGTGAGTGCATGTGACTGATTTTGAAAATTAGTAGATTTGTTGTCCTTTAGGAAAATTAAAACTGACCTGTAAGTGGATATTAAAGTCTTGTTGTAGCACTGGTCTGATGTTAGAACTGCCTGAGAGGTGCAGTGTGACAAGCGGATTATTCCCATGAGAACACGTTACATTGGTAAATACACAAATCTGTCTGTATTCTGCAGATAGAAAATCTAATGTAGGAAGAAGAAATTCAGAATGAAAGCTTCCCGTGGATTAATTTTTCCATTTATTTTATATACTTGTTTGAATCCATTAAAAAAAAACCCCGTATACATACATTTATTCCCATGAGAAATCTTATAGCATTGAAGTATACTGGGAGAATATTTAGGGATATTTCAACAACTGAGTAAATACTCTGACTTCCTGAGACTCATGTGAAAGAATGAGTTAACCATTGACTGCTTACTTAGACTTTCCTGGTTGTGTTTGTCAGCACAAAAATATACTTGCTCACATTTTTCTCTCACAGCCTGAAACCTCTTCACTAGCTGTGAGGCAGTTTTAGGAGTCATGCCTATCAACAGATAAATGCTTGCCAAGGATCACAGGGAATTTGGATTTATTTTAACATCAGACAGTGCCTCCCAAACATGCAGCTGATTTGGCATGTTCAAAATAAGATTGAAGTCTCATTTGAATCTGGTTAGTAATTGCCTTTATACAAAAAACATTACTGTTTCTAGTGAAAGACGGGTGAGTGAAGTTTGGTAAGAAGAGGATTACCCCAGAATGTTGGGTGCATTACTATTACTTTTACTTAATAAATCTCTTTGCCCTGCAACTTCATGACGGAACTCTGGAATGCAAATAAATTATGTGCTTTACTTGCAAGTAATAGAATGAAAAGTATGTTGTTCTTCAGGCAACACAGCAGGGGAAAGGTGGATAAAGAACCCCAGCTTCTTTCCTTTATTCTGATTGTGATTTGTAGTGTTCTGACCAGGAGGAGATCTTTGTATTCATTGCATTTCACTCCCAGTTCACCTAACAATAACTAATTGGATGTATTTATTAAGAGGTATGAGTGATACACAAAAGCTTTTTACTCAAGTGGTCATGTGAAAATTCAGTGTTCTTAACGTGACACACCAGGAAAATTACACACGCCATCGCCTCCCTGTGAAACCTGTGACTAAACAGAACAATCACTTGTTCATTTAGGAAGTAAATGTGAAACTGTCTTAAGCAATCACCTGCCTTAAGCAATGGGCCATGGAAAAATAACCATTGCAAGACTTTCTAATCAAGGGGAAGCTGAAGTACATGGAACATGGGGCTAGGACTGGAATGGACAATTCTCCTGGCTTTTTCTATCTCTCCCTCTTCCCTGCCCTTGTTCCCAGTGGTTTTGCCTCTTATAGCAGGGAATGTATATGTGCTTATTTTCTTGTGGATCTTGCTCAGCAAAGTGTGAGAGAGGTGCTGTGGAAGTGCAAAGTGCAAGTAACTGAGTGAGGCTGGGTACCTAATACGAGAATCTCAGTCAGATGTGGATTGTTACCTAACATGGGAATCTTGTGCAGTTTTTCTTTAGTAAAATCTTTGATATTTCCCAGTTCATTAAGACTCCAAATCATTTCATGACGGTAGCTCTTTTTAGCTGAGCAGTAAGCTAGAACAAACCTGGTGAACTGTAGTACCATTGCATCAATGGCTGCTTCTAGTGGAGGCTTTTTTACATTGCAGAGGTGCTTGGATGTCATCAGGAAAGGTGAGATGAGATGCTCTGTCACCTTTCTTTCTTTGGATGAAACAGGATCTTTCTCTTGAATGGTGGGAGTCAAGATGAATCTTCAAGAATGATGCATTATGAGATGCAAAAAGATGTGAGGCAGAATGAGCAAGAATGTGCATGTGTTAGCAGGTAGCCCAGGAGTTGCAACCCTCACAGTTGTATTTCTAGCCTGTCTGATAAGATTAACCTTTTTTTTTCCCGCCCAATTAAAGCCAAATTTGTACTGCAAATGTTCATTTCATTGGCCTAAACAGGAAGGGATGAGTCAGAATTCTCTTCTGATAAGTTTTTGTGTCCAGCACTTTTCCAGGTAATATCATTTGGAGGATCAAAGACCGTGTTTGGCAGACACTGGGTACAAGAAGCCTGTATTTAGCTGTTTTAATTACACATTTTTTAAGTTTCATCACAGGACTTAATGTCTTTTTTTACAGTGCTTCAGTATATAATCCTGTTAGGAAGCTGCAGATTTATAATGAAGCAGGAAGTAGCAATGTCATCGTTTCAGCTGATTGTTTTCTCTCGTGCTGTAGTGTATTAACTAAGTAATGCTTCACTTGGCTGTGTAGAGCCAATTGCATTCTCAAGGACATCAGACATGCCTGAAGATGAGTCATTACCTTTGGTACAGCACAAGCAGTGTGATATGCAGTCTCAGCAAGTGTTTGTCCATCAAAGTTGGTTAATAAGCTGTAGCCCTTTCCAGTGGCAAGATGCCATAAGTCAATCCTTTGCTCATTCAGCAAACAGAAAGGCAGCTGCATATCAGCTGCATCTTCAGTACCATCCCTTTACTCTCATTCCTAGAGTGAAGTGTTAACTTTGCAAAGAGATTCTTTGTGTCAGAGACATTCCCTTCCTTGAGAGTGTTCCAGAGGCAGCAGTCACAAGGATAGGCATTAAAACCAGGGGAGAAATACCACAGGGTTGCATGTGAGTGCAACCTGTAGGCTTCCTCAAGATTTTGAGAACTTATACAGTATCAGAGCCAACCCCTGGGAAGTAACTTCTTCCTGGGGAAAAATGAATGGAACTTGTCAGGAAAATTACACAAGATTGAATTTTACAGTGTTTACCCTACTATTACTTTTGTTTGTTTGTTTGGTGGGGTTTTTTTTTCATTTCTTTGTTGCCTTTTTGTTGGAGGTAAAGCCAACAGCTGGCAAAAGCAGTTTTTCCTCTGTCAGGAGACGTGAAGTGGCTTTGGTGCCATTCCAATCCATATGGCTAAGGATTCCCTTTCCTTGACTCCCGTGGCAGTCCTCAGTGCTATGCCTGATCAGTTAAGGCTATGGGCAAGAGGGAGCTACCTTGTAATAGGCAGGAGTTATTAGAGGAAGGTGCCGTCAAAGCCTCCGTGGGGTACCGGTGATCACTGCACGCTTTTAGTTTTGATATCATGAAAGAGATGTTCCCTTAGGGACAACACGGTAACAACGAACTTTAAAAGGGCAGATTATAAAACTATGAGGAAAATGGTTAACAGCAGGCTGAAGGGCAAAGAGAAGTACTTAAAAACCATAGAGATCTGCCTGGAGGCTATTTAAGAACATTGTATTAGAGGCACAGATGGTTTGTATACCTCAGAGCAGAAACAGAGCGTACGAGGAAGAATGAAACTCACAGGGTTACGTGGGAGAAAAGCGTGAGCATAGAAAGGTTGAAAAAGCATCCTGTAAAGATGAGGACTCTCTGAGTGACAGAGTAGGAAGTGTTATCAGGAGAGTGGAAAGACCTGGAAAGTGTCAGTCCTAAGAAAAAGACGGTAGCTAGCAGCTTGCTGACTTTGGATCTCATGGATAAAACGACCAAAAAGAGTGATTCTATTAACATCCTGAGTGCTTTGCCTTTGAAAACAGGGCTAGGCCAGATGAGACTTCACCAGAAAAACAAGGGTGCTCTTAATATGAGTTAGCTGGCACAAGCCAAAATCTCAATAAAGCCAAAGCAGTCTGCAGTTTTAATATGTGACAAGGCCAAACTTAAGAGTAAAGGAGCCCATTCAAACATAGATACTCCATTCTAAGGCTTTAATGTCTCCTTGTGTTAGATTCAGTGCCAAAAATGAGGCTTTTAGTCTTTGCCAAAGAAGGTAGAGAAGGGAGGGAAAAAAAATCATCAAACGCTTCTAAAACTCTAATTTTAGTAAAAGCAAAAAAGCCTGCATTTGTTCTGGTACAGCTTTGGGCTGAGAGAGAGATTGATCTGATAAGGATGTAGTGAGATTTGCAGAGCTTTTTTACACCCACGTGTAACTGGACGGACGTGGAATGCTGTTGTCATCATGTATCTGAGAACAGAAACACATTGATTATAAATTAGAAAAGGAACATTCAAGTAACACAGATCTGATGATGTGGAGGGGAGGGGGGAAAAAAAAAGTGCCCTTGTGAAATCAGTGGAAGTTATTTTCTGGTTTAAAAGCAAGGAAAGGCAGGAGGAGGTTAGAACAACTCTTTTGGCAATAAAAACTTAATGCACACGGTCTCAGTGGGACTGGAGCCCTGGCATCTAGGCTCTTTTATTCTGCCCTGTTAAATTGAAACAAACAATTCGGCTGCCTGAGTCTCTTCTTTTCTCCTCTGACATGCCAACTATCTCGAGAGAGGAGATTAAGCATTGTTCTGATCAGTGCCACAGCAGCAGCAGCAGTTTTATAATTTAAGGGCTGCATAAAATTTATGGAGCACTGAGAAGAGCTTAAATCCATTTTACGATTTTCATAAATTAGTGCAGGCAGATGATACTTGCACAGAAAGCCAGTGATGTTTGAGCTGTTTATCCAATGGACAATAACATGGAAAACAGAGTTTTTCAAAGGCACCTGTAGGACTTCTGTGTTGGAGTTTGGTGGGAGTTAGAAGACTTCCTCCTTTGAGCTACTTAGTATCCCACTATTAATTTTGCATCGTGCCAAATTGTCTCAAATTCAGAGCTATTTTAAAGAAAATTATTTAAATGCTCAATGTGCTTATGGACAGTGGGTGACTAATTCTGTTTCAGGTGAAAAAACACTTTGGCACTTGAGGAGATAACCCTTTTCTTACCACAGGGTTATTTTGGAGTTGTTTAGCCTGTTACTGTGAGGAACTTTGCACTGTCACTGCTTGTGGCTCTATCTGGAAATTACTCCAGCCTGCTACAGATCCTTCTGCCTGTAGAGCTGAAAGAGAAACAATACCTGATTCCTCAGCATATATAATCTCCTTTTAAGATTATCTAACAAGACAAATATAATTCCATATATTGCAGATTGAGTAGAGGTCAGACAACTAACCAAGGTGGAGCTGATGAATACAGTCCCCATTTCATTCTAATTTGGGTATTGGGGATTGAACGAGCCTTCCACTCACTGGCATTACACCCATCAGGATACAGATGAGTTGGAGACCTTTCATCTTATTGGGATACCTCTGAGCTATAATATTGGGTGTTTTAATCTTTGGTATTTTAAACTGCTCCAAGTCCTCTAAACCAGAATCATTCTGTCTCAGATTATTGCTGACCAAATGTGGTACTAATGGGAAGAACTGTTGCTGAATTCCTTTATGCTGGGATGAGCAGCTTGGTCTAAATTATTCCCTGATGTTTCTCTCAATGAAATGACACTGATAGATACATGACTTCCTTACTAAACCTGAACAAGGTAATCTGAGGCAAATAGGTTTACATTCAAGGAAGCCAAGCATTGGACACTGAATTCCTATAGCTAACAACATATATAAGTGATTGGAGTGGCTGACTCAGTGGTCATTGTGCAGAAAGGGATCTGTGACTGCTGTGAAATAAAAACAACACTGGCCACAGTGTGAGGAAAGCTAATGTAATTTCAGCTCTATAAATAATGTGTCGTGGAGAGGAAATGTGAAGTAATCTTACCCCACTTCTTCCCTGCTCCAATCCTTAGCTGGAGCAATGTATCTACTTTTGTGCACTATACTTCAAAAAAGAAAGATGTAGACAGATTGGACAGTCCAACAGAAAGTACTGGTATTGATCAGAAGTGTAGAAAAGATGACCTGTGAGGACAGATTGAAAGAAGTGTGTTTATACATCCAGGGAAAGGAGATGCAGGGAAGGGAATAAGAACGGGATACCAGTCATCAGATACGTAAAGCCTCCTGCAAAGAGGAAAGTAACAAATTGTTCTTGGCGTCCCCTGGGAATACAAAAAGAACTAATGGATTTAAATTGCAGCAAAGGAGATTGAAGGAAGACATGAGGACAGGCTTTCTAACTGTAACAGAAGTGAAGGACTGAAACGGATTGCCTGGGGAGGTTGTGGGATCTTCATTGCCAGACGTTTTTAAGAACAGGTTAGACATCTGTCAGGAATGATTTGGGTATAATTGATCCTGCCTTAGGGCAGAGAGGGCTTGACTAGATGACTGTCTGGGCTTACACCATGACAATGACCTCACAAGGTCCCTTCCAGCCCTATTTTCTATGGTTCTCTGATTAGGAAGGCTGATATTCCTCGGACCTTAGTGTTCTTTTTAAAGGTAAAACCATGCCATAGCGATGCCAAGAGTCAGATTTAAGCTGACAATACCCAGGAAAATTCAAAGCTTAAGGTTGGTATCCCACCCTTAATTATTAACACTTGAATGCATGTAACACAGTTGGACTTGTTCAAAAGTTAAATATCTGGAGGTTACACAACTGTGAGGCTTTTATGACCAGATCACGATCTTTTTGCCAGCATGAGAATCATACATTCATCTTAAAAATTGCAACTTCCACTTTGCCATTTGGGTAGTAGCTGGTAGAAGTCTGTGGAATATACTCCAGGCGAGGTCATTCTCGTTTCCCATGCCATCACACATTTACTCACATGCTTTACTTCCACTTACTCTAAAGCTGCTGCTTCCACTCCAATTTATTGTGATGCTAGTGCTCAGCTTCATTATTGTGGCTGTGTTTCAATCACTAGTACTGCTGTGAATTCATTTAGTACCCTTCTCTCCATTCTCAGACACTGGCTATTCCTCCTGCTTGCTTTCTGCTCACGTGTTCCTTTATTCCTGTTGATAAATGTAATTTTCATCTGCCTTTTGCTGCTTTCCCTTCAAGATGTGCTTGCGTTACAAACTGCAGTTCAGCAGTTTAGCAACTGGATCGCTTCCAAGTATTACCAAATGCCACATCTTTTAATATCAGGCAGAGCAGCTTGAATTCTCTTCCTCAGAGTGCTGTAAAAGACACACTGGCATGTTTTCTGTGCAAATGCCAGGGGAAGAAAGAAAAAAAAAAACAGTTTAACAAAAGATGGGGAGTGTGAAGCAAGCTGCAATGTCTGCATCGCCACAGTTTTGTATTGCCTCTGATTTCAGGTTTTAGTTCGTGACCCGGCTGCTGCTTTATGTAACCAGTGGAACTATGCCAGTTTTGAGCAGCCAAGATCTTGCCACTGTCACTTTGGTGACTGGTAGTACCTGTGCATTCAGCAATATTACCCCTTAGGTTTTTTTTTTCCTCCCCAAAGGCCCTGCCTGACCGTTGATGATCACAGTATTGCCAAGCCCTCAGTTTCTAAAACACTTTATGTCAATCTATGAAGCGAGGTTGTAATGTCTATACATACCCCACACGTGTGCATGTATTTGTTATGTATTTGATTAGAGTTCAAATGTGACCATTTGAATGGCTTTTGAGCTTCTGTCTCTAAGGCTTCATGGAGACTAGAAACTAAAGTAAAGATAAAACCAAAACAAAACTGGGCTTTTCATGTAAACACATATTACTTCCAGAAACTTCACATAATCACGTCATACTTCCAGAAACCGAGACACGAGAAACTTCAATGTACACCTTTATATGTGATCTATGACTCTGGGAACATCATGAATGCGTATGCGGCCATAAAATTGTTTTACTGCACTCAGCAGAGAGAAGGATGCTCAGTTGTTTTTCATAATGGTGAAATGTTTATCAGGATTCTGACAAACATCTGGCCCCTTTGCTCTATATACCTGGGATTTCCTTCTTGTAGACTGACCGTATTCACTGAAGCAGTGGACTTCCTTTGATTGCTCTGGACTTTGGATCAGACATGAGTAGCTTTTGCTATGTTTGCTCTGTGTCACTCAAGACTTGTCCTTCATATGCTTTAGAGAAAGACACAGATACTCTGGCATGTCCAGGTCACCACTACCTTCCTCGTCTTCGTTGTGCATTCTTTGTGTGTATTCCCCAGCTTCTGCTGTGGCTTTGCACACAGGGGATGAAACACCCCTCCAGGTCGCTGCTCCAGAACCCATGCGCCCTCTAAGTTTCAGCTTAAGATTTTCCCCACGTCAACTTGTTTTTACTTTGTATTTGCAATGCTCAAAACACTTATCTTCTCTCTCCTGTGCATACAGTCAGTGGCAAGGGATCACTTGACCGTGAAATGCAGTTTCATTCAGTTTGCCCACTGGATAACACTGAGATTGAGAGGAAGGTAAACCCTGTAACTTGGATATTGCAATGGGGATAATTTTCTGCTCCTGTCACACTTTTCCTAGGTAATACTGCTTCTTAATGTCGTTTTCAAGTATTGACAGGTCACCATATACTTCAACATGAGGAGAATACCTTTTTTCCAGTCACTTTTGTGTCTTATGCGCATATATACATAAAGTGGCTCTTTTTTTCTTCTGAGAAATGCTTTTTGCCTTGAGGTATTTTCATCCTCTCACACCTCTGCAAACTTCCTGTGTGGCCTTCTTTGTCCCCAGAGTTGGTACAGGCAGAGGCTGAAAGTGTCTGTGAATGGCATGCTATTTCCCCAGCTCTTCTGCACCTCTGAGTTCATGGTGGTGGCAACACCAGCTGGATTTGGGTTTGAGTGAGTGAGAGACTTTTATGTGTGGATGCTAGCGTTTTTTTTTTAAGGCACCTTTCAGTATTTGAGAAGCTTTGTAGGCTCTAATACAGAAATGCTTTTATCTCAGGTATTGGCTTTAGTGCAGTCTTTCAGTATGGCACACACAAATACATGCCCATGGATCTTGTTGAGCTGTGTAAAAGCAATTGCTGGGTTGAAGGGACAATACTCCTGTATAATGAGTTTACACAGCACCTACCTCAGAGGAGCCCTAATCTGTGCTATAGACTCTGGGGTGCTACTTTAGTACACAAAATAATCTGTCAATGAATCAAGGAGCTTTTAAAATCCATTTTCTTCAGCAAACAGCAGTTATTGAAATGGTTGTGGTTATCGCTGAGGACTGAACATATAAAACGCTTCCAGATACGGAATTGGATTCTATAAACATATAATTCCTTTATCAATAATTCTTACAAGCAGGCTTCTTTCTACACTCTCCCTTTCGCCAAAACTCTCCCCTCTGTTATACGCTGAGCTCATTTCCCTCCTGGATAGCTGTGGATTTGTTGGTATACAAATTAATTTTGTTATTGACTAGAACTAACATTTGGAGGATAAGAATGTCATTGCTATTCATACCTAAAGGTAATCAATACAGGTACAGAGGAGGAAATATTTTCTAACCGAGTAAGCATCCTCTCTAGCCCTGCTTCCTTTTTCTGAAACCCACAGGACCGTAACTTGTCTGCTATGTGGGTGAAAAAGTGGTAAGAGGCAATAGCATTTACATCTTAGTACCAATGAAAGATCATGATAGGAACTTCTTTTGGCTCTTCCCGCGTCCCAGCTTAGCAGTCACTCACTTATAACAACCTATGCTTCGTCTTTGACTGCAATGGTGATAGTTTTTTTGTCCATGATCAATATTTATTGCTCCCCAAACAGCAGAGAAGAAATAAATCCCTTAGTGAAGTGGCTTGGCATCTGGTTGAGAATGGCAGACAGCAGGCTGCGGCTACAGTGTTTACGAGAGAGGCTGTGAAGGGAGCGTTATGATGATGTGATTTACATCTCACTGGGAAATGAGTATTATTAGCACATTAAAAAAAAAACAAAACCAAAAGGGGAAAGAATGGCAAAAAGTGGTGGGTTTTTGCTCTGTTCCTGGCCTAATCCATTGTCCCTTTCTGCCTACTCCTGACTGACTGCCAAGGTGTTTCAGGCTTTTCTGGCTCAAAGGCACCCAGGAGATTGCCACATTCCGCCTCAATTCACACCTGAAACCAATCAGGAGCTAATGGCACATCAGGGCTAAATTTTGCCTCACTTCAACCAGCTGGTCGTTTCACAGTAGATGAGCAAAGGAAAGGAGAGAGAAGAGGCTGCCAGTGCCTTGTCGGGCTCGGGTAACACCCCGCGCCCCGGCAGCGCCTTCCGCGGCACCGACACGACGTGGAGGTGGGGACAGCCCGTGTGGGGTTTGTCCCTTCGGTTCTGGCCTCTCCAGCCATCCCGGCTTCTGTTCGCAGGAAGACTTCTTCCCTGCAGCCGTTCCTTCAGGTAAGAACCGGCAGGTGGCGGCCGCGCCTCAGGCAGCGGCGCGGGAGGCTTGGCTTGCCCTGCCCTGCCCGGTGCGTGCCCCCGGGACCAGCTCCGCCTCTGCCCTTACAGAGCCCCGGTATCTGGTGATGGGACAACGTTGTCTGCCCGCAGGAGCCGCGCCGGACAGAGCCTACAGCCCTCTGCCCGTTCATCGCACGGTGTTCCTTAGGGCTGTCGGTGGAAGAGTTGCAAAGAGATTGTTATTGTTAATTTTTCCCGTATTTCACGCCGTCTTCCCTTTTTTTTTTTCCTCCTGCCACACTCCCTCCCCTACAGATCTAGGCTAACACCCGCTGCTCAGCTTTATGTTTAATTTGGGATGAGTGAGGAACTAAGTACCGAGGGGGGTAAGATAGTTGGCGATGCCCTGCCTTGTGAGACAGCTGCTTTTTATGGGGTGAGGGCATTTGTTGCTTGTTGGAGGCTCTGGGGAACGCGCTGGGAATACTCCTGGGGCTCACCGAGTCTCTCTTCTTGCCGTGTTGTCTCCTACCATACGCTGTGCCACCGTGGGCAAGCAGGAGCTGGGGCCTGGGGTGCTCTGCTGTGGGTATCTGCGCCTTGAGGTTGGCCAGCCCTGGGGTGAGGATGAGGCACGCACACTGTTCTGGCTGGTGACCACCGTGGTGCAGGATTAGTGGCTGAATTTGATGGGCGCTGCTGCATCAGGCCCCTTGTGCTGGTTGAGGAGAGGTTGGAGACAAATTAACCGTGGGGAGTGTGGTCAAAAAAAAAGATGAAAAACAGACTTACAATTCAATGAAGAAAAAAACATAGTGGAAAATATTCCTCTTTCTGACATAGGGTACTGGTTATGGACCGTATCTTGTGATTGTCACAGACAGAAGTGGAAACTGGGTTATGTGGAAAGTTTCCACCAGCTTCAGCGGCATCCTCTGCAGCAACCTCATGAGGTGTGAGGGAGGCATAACCCAGTTGTGTGTGCCACTGTTAAAACTTAAGTATCATTGATATCTGAATCAGGTTCTTTTTGCTTTAGCTGGCTCTATTTGCAGCACCTGACCTACCCACGTTATCACTCCTCTCCCAGCACAGATGTCCCCACAACTTCGTTAAGGAAAACAAAGTGGAGTTGAATACTTAGGCTAAAGTGCAATCCATAATGCCAAAGGAGAGGCCCTAGAAAGGTGTAACTTCTGAAATACCATAAAGTGCAGAAAAGCTCAGATCAATTAATTGATATTTGTGGAATTGCAGAGTAAAACATCCAGCTAGGGAATGTTTGATACAGGGATATTTAATCGTTAAACCCTGTGTTCTGACAGTGAGCCTGTATGCATTGAAAGGCACTATGTGCTGGAGATGTATAAAAGTCATTCTGGGAATGAGTTAGGTCTTCTGATATCACTGAATCTGACCTGTTATGGGACTAGGATGCACGCACACATCAGCCTGGGTGACAGCTCACCTTGCTTCTACCTCCTGTTGGCCCTCATTATACCCCTGGTGACGACAAGGGTACTCCTAATGTAAATGGATAAAAATATCTAGTAAGAATTACAGAATGTAACACTACTGATAATTAAACTGGCAACCCCATCTGCAGTGCAGCTGACCAGGGTTAGCTTTGCTTTACTTCAGCAGCTGCGTCCACACTGTCTTGAGGTGAAACTCGAGTTCCCTTTTGCCTTTCAGGCCGGCAGTGAGCCTGTAAGCATAACTCTTTGAAGCCAGGCCTCTTCACATGGCCAGGCACGTCCAACATGCTCTGGTGCCACGAGGCACATGTGGGGAGCTGGGCCACAAGCTATCTGTGGAGGCAGCAGAGCTTGCTGTAACTAAAGCCACTCCAGAAGCTGCTCTTTCAAGAGAGATCCAGATGAAACCAGAGAGGCTGTTGACTCCACGTGAAATAAAGCTTTAAAGCTCGGGCATCCTTTCTAATCTATAGCAAGGGGGGACTCTGTTGGATGTATCATGGATATTGCTCTATTTCAGGAAGTCTGAATGTGGGGCAGTTGTCCCATCTCCCAGTGGGGGATCACAAACAGGTGCCAGGATTTTATGACCATCCGGGCCTTCTCAGGTTGCTAAACGGTGGGGGAATCCCTTCCAGATCCTGCCCAGCTGAAAAGGGGATTCCAGGGGGTTCCTGCTGTGGGAAAGTCTAACAGCCCAGCTCTGCTCTAATTATAGCATCAGAAAGAGGCAATATTAAAAGTGCAGATGATGGGAGGGTTTTTACTGCTGCCCTCCTTTCCCAGGAAACACGTTCTGTCCTTTGCACCCAGTTTTAGCTGCTCAGGAGTGCTGAAAGCTCAAGAGCTTCTGGTGGTTAAACCAAAAATGAAACAAAGAAGAGAGAAGGTTGATTCAGTTTCTTGTCTAACAATTTCCACCCTTCAAACTCTGGGGTAAGCCTTTGCAAGAATGAGACCCTCCGGTGAAACACAGGCTTTGAATTTCAAGCCCGAACTTCTCCCACCATATGCAAAGACTTTGTCATCACACTGATCCTTGTCATCACAGCTGCTTGATCAAAGCGTTCCTGGACAGAAAGCGGGGGTTGTAATTGCCAAGCAGGAGGTGGGGGGAAAAAAAATAGTAGCTGTGTGCCTTATCCAAGCCCGTCGTTGCTCTTCTGGCTGCACTCACAATAGGTGCCGCCTTTGCCTGCAGAGCCAGTATTTAACACCTTTGTTTACAAAAGCTCCAGATAACCTCCTCTGCAGGAGGTGCTACAGAAAAGCAAGAGTCTCTCCTAGCTTATTCAAACAGAGCCCCAGGGTTTCTGAAGAACGGACAGGAGGCCCTGTCTAGGAATTAACATTCCCACTATCCCTTGCCTATTTGTCTGAGCTTAATTTCGCTTAATGGTGTTTTTAAACCTGCACAGTCTTTTGCACGTCCCTTCTCCTCAGCCCTGTGGTAGTTCCTTCCTTGAGCATTTGCACTGGCCAAAGCTATCGGTGGATTTTAAAATATGAAACAGGTACTTTACATGTAATTAATTTAGTGATTTGCTCAGCTGCTGATTCACGTGCATGACCTCAATTAACATTAATGGGAGCTATGTAGGCATGTCAAGAACAGAATAGACCCCCTAATAATGTAACATGGAATGTTATTACATTACTGCTGTAATTATATCCTGCACACACATCATTTCTACTTTGCTCCATGAACTTCTCTTCAAATGCAGGGGCTACTCATCTGTTATGCTGTATGTGTTAATGCTGAGGTTACACTAAACACTCTCCTTCCTCCTCCATTGTTCTGCTGCCTGCCCACGAAAGATACACATAGCTAAATAAGCAACCAGCCAGTTGGCCTTTTGCAAAGCTACAAGTTTTGGTTTGTGAAGTTATGGTTGGAAGCCTGAAACAAACAAAAAGCAACAGCAGAACAGCGGGTCATTTCTTCATCACTGTTTTTAATGCTTTCAATTTTTTAATTGGAATCTGAGCAAGCGTGTCTGAGACACCTTCACCTTTAGCCTCATGGTCAAAGAACGTCAGAGCTATGTGAATCATACCTCTCAAGGAGGTGTTGAAACAATTCTGCTGTTCTGGAGGGTTTTTGGTCTTTGTTAGAGGCTTCCTCTTTCATGGGGGGCTTCAGGGGAGGAAGTAAGAGTGGTTCTATCCTGGTGCACCGGTCCCATGCTGCTGGCAACTTAAAAGACATTGAGAAAAGTGAACCTTATCTAACCGGAATAAATAGCAATTTCCAGGTGATAAAACATCACACAGCTGGCTCAGTCTGTTCTGTCCAGTGAAGTTAGATATGGACAACTGCTTTCCCGTTTCAGCTGTGGGATATATTCTGCCACTGTGTTTGTATCACTGCTCTCTGAACTGTCACATACATTTCAGTACTTTTGTCTCGAGGCTCTGTCCTGCACTTCTGCAGGAGATAAGGCCTGAGTGTGCAGGCTGCTGTTCAGACCTGCGTATTTGTAGCAGCACGATATATCCCTGCAACTAATCATCAGCTCCCTGTGGCCATCTTTGCCGTGACAATCATGCCCAGTGCCTTGGATATTATGCTGCTGTGGAATCAGAGGTATGCACAGTACGCCTGCACCTTTACAGGATCACACAGCTAAGCCAAGTAGTTCAGATTAGCTTGGCAATTAAGGGATAGTGAAAAGCAGCGAATCCCTAATGCTGACTGACAACATGGCACTACTCAATGAAAAGGGAAAAGAAGCACTTGCAGAAACTTGAAGGTTGTGAAACAGCCAAAGCCCCCCTCCTCCACGAGTTAACACCCTTTTAATGCCTTCGCCATCAGGCTGGCAGCATGTGCTGGGCTGAATGTACTGGCTGATACCAACAGCCACCAATCTCTTATCGAGGAATTTGGCTTTGCTGCTTCTGTTTGTGTAGGCCCTAATGTTTGTTAAAGTGTTTGCTAAAACAGAGCTCCGTTTCCAAGGCAACAGCTACCTAACTTTATTACTAAAACTGCACTAATTCAAACAGGGATCTGAACGGACAGATTCATGTTAATTTCAAGCTCTAATAAAAACATAAGGCAAAAAAAAAAAATCAATGTTTGCCAAATGGAAAAAGAAAAGAAATCAATAGAGAAATTTTATTTTCAGCCTTTGAAAGTGAGCTTTTGTAAACAACAGAGGTTAGAAAAATAAAAGTACACCAGAGTGGTACACAGCGTCCTTGTAAGCTGTAAGGTAAACAGGAGAACAAAAGGTCTCAGTGATAATGGAGGAATAATTATTTGGGCTGTAATACCTTGAGAAACAGAGGCACAGAAGTGGAATGACCTGTCTCGAGCCATGTGTAGTCAGGTCTCCTGAGTTCTTGTGCAGTGCCTCCAGGTTGTCGCTCAAGATCGATGCCCGAAAGGCTCAGAGAAGAGCAAAGGTGTGATTGTATCGTGTCCTGTGTTACTCCGAGTAGTGTGGGCGAGAGCAGCTGCGCCTGTGTTGCTGCCGGGGCTCAAACATTTGCTAGCAACCAACACACAAACACTCCAGGGATCCTGGAGCTATGCAGTTTGATTCCTAATATGTGCCAGAGCCCCCGCTGCCCGTGTTCCCTGCCGTGGGCACAGTTGTGACCTGGGCACCGCCGGGGGTGGGCCTGGCTTGTGGTTCAGACACCAACTAAGCACTTGGGAGATGTGCATCCATCTCCTCCTCCCTCTGAGCCCCTGTGTGAACCCCCCAGCTGTAAAATGGGGGTCCACAGGTCTCAGTTTTCTGATGCTAAACCCATTGTTATGGGCAGCAAGATCTGGAGGGTGCCGAGTGAGCCATTTTGAGATCAGGCCATTGTATGGTAACTCAGCCATTGGCTCTTGTGCTTTGCGTGGCGTTTGTCTGATCTCAGGAGCCCCAGTTCTTTTCCTTTCAAATGACTGCTCTCCTGGCAGGTCCCCGAGTTCTGAAGCTGTTAGAAAAAGGTTTTTGCAAGGAGTAGCAACGACTTTTCCCCTTCACTGGGCCATATCTTTTCCAATTTGCCAGCGTTAATAAATTTCTCATTTCCAAAATCTGGGCGGAGGAGAGACAGAGGTATAAAGAGACTTTTGTTCTGAATTTTCCACACTAGCCTGATCCCTGGACAGAATATAATTTTGTTGTTTAAAAGAGTGAGAATAAGTGACCCTAACCTTGAAGTGCCTGAACTGCAGGTAGTGAGAGTTCCCGACAGAAGTCAGTTCTCCAAGATCCAAGTTTATTTCATTATTTTTCAAGAACAAGATTTCTCATTCCTCTCTCTAAAACGTTCACTGCTGGCCACTGTCAGTCTCCTCAAAAAGTGAAAGTTTAGCTAGGTGTGTTGCAGTAGATTTTACTTTCCTGACTAGGAAACAGTGAAGGTAATATCACATGCTTTTCCCTTTGGCAAAGCTTTACCATGGGAATAACACATGCTCTAACTCAACAAGGCCCTCCAAAAAAAGACACAGAGTGTGTAGCCAGTGCTTATAGCCCAAGCATCTAGCTTTTAGTCTTTACTTTCTTAGTACCTGTAAAGAAAAAAATCTGTTGGGTGTGGACTGTTTGGTAAAGAAACAGTGCAAATGGGACAAAGCCAATCTACAGCACAATGCAGGAGTTTGTTTGTAGCCATCTTCCTAAGGATAACTAATGATTGGAATGCCTTTCGGAACCACAGTAAAAGACATTGCCAAATAAAACCTGAGTGCAGTGGTCCTTTGAAAGAAGGGACTGATGACAGCAGAAGTCTCTGGCAACATTTGAGATGATTTTTGTCAGGACAGCTGGTTTCTCCTCTCATTAGTCTTTTAGAGAGGCAGCTTCTATTAAAATGGCACATGATACCCTTTTCCCTCCCCTCCTCTCCCCCTTCTCTAGCCGTTTCACTAGTATGATATTGCTTGCCCTGTATTCTAGATGGTATTTACTTTAAATCTTCTTTGATTCGGTTACTTCACCTTGGCATCCCATCAGCTGGCAAAAGCTGGTAATGAAGTGAAGGGAACATAGTTAAGTTGATATCTTAAATGCACACAAATCCCACATGGTGTGGCAACAACAAAATGAATAACAAACACACTGCATGAAAATCCTCTTAAGTTCATTTTTTTTTTTTTTCAGTTCCAGCCTTGCATGCAACGGGAGGAACATCTTAAAAAAAAATAATCCCCTCATATTCCTGAACTAACAGCATTGGCACGAGGCACAGGATGGTCTTTAACGCTCCTCTGCCTATCTCAGACAATCACAGCTGCTGCTAGCAAATTAATGACTGCAAGGGGCTTGGGAGAGGGAGACTGAGGAGAGAGGGGAAAAAAGGAAAGCCTCGTAGGTGGCCTTGTCTCAGCCAAAACTAAGTATTTTCATTGAAGCTTTTTTTTTTTTTCATTCAGCAATTGGCAGCTCTATCCAGAGGCTTTAGACAGGCAGAAAAATTGTGACTGTTGTAAGAGGGGCTGCTAATGGGATGCAGCACTATCTACTTAATGTACACGAATGAATATCTGTTTAATAAGAGAATTGTTTTCTCCTAAGGTGCCTTTCTTCTTTCTTTTCTTTTCAGTTCTTGCCTGCTGGGCCTGCCCTCTTCCCTTTGCCCTAGAAATTAAACCTTGATACTTTCTTTAGGCAAGATTTATGCCAGAACCGTTGGCTGGTGTTTCGTTGTCAGTCAGGGTGTGATTGTGCTGTGACATTTCCAGCTGTATTTTTATGGCAGCTGCAGTTAAACCAACATCAAGCGTAAAAACAAACTCTTTTTTTTTTTACCTGCCAGAGTTCATTTACATCAGTGAACCAGACTAAAAGGTGTACAACCCAAAAGCACTTTTGGCTGGTATTACTTACATCTGCCCAGAGGGCTTTGCTAGGGTGGATATAACTGGGCTGCTAGTAGCTCAAATGGGGAGTGTGTGTGTCTCTATATGTGTGCACAGAGGCTAACTGAAGTGCAGAGTGAATAGTGAAAGAAGTCTGACATGCAATCTATTGTTCTGGTGTTTGGGTGAAAAACCCCAAAGTGCTTGCTGGAGTTTGGAGAAAAATTAGCAGGGCTTCCTGATACATTCAAACCCAGCTGACTCACACTGTCTGCTGGATTTGGTGGAGGTGGCTGACTTCTGCCTTCCTACCTCAGCTCAAGCTTGTTGTTGTCAGAAGCAGGCCACGATAGAGCAACTGGTTGTTCCTCAGCTGCCCCACGTAACAAGCTAACATAGTAATTTGATTCAAAGAAACTGTTCTCCACAAAGGCTTTATTTATAACAGTCCTGTGAAAGGTCTGACTTTCATGATCAAAGCTTCCAGCTTGCTCTGGACTTTTCCAATTGGATTGGAAGGATGGACAGAGCATGCAGAACGAGTGCTATTGAGCTAGAAACTGATTTGATAGCCACAGTCTGTACTCCAATCAACAGACAATTATCCTTGGGGCAGAAGTCCGTAATGCTAATAGTCAATGGCCAATGGCTCTTTTCTTCACCCACCTACCATTTTAATGAAAACAGACCTCACAAAATCAGTGCTGAAGGGACATAGGAGGAAAAAGCCGTAACGAGATGCCAGGCAGATCTTGTGGTGGTGGGAAGGAGGGATCCTACTGAGGCAGAGCAGTGGGAATGAGGGAATGCAGAGCGCCAGGATGCAGCACACTAGGAAGACCCTGAGCAAGGAGGGAACGGGAACCTGTAACCAGTGGGCTACAGTAATTATGCACCTTCTTAAATGTACTTTTCCCCCATCTCAGAAGAGTATCAGAGGTGGTGCTAGCAGTTCTAGGACTCCAGCTGCAATGGTTTTTCCTCTGGGAACTTTGCCCAGTTTCCTGGGAACATGCTCTGTCTCTCTCTTCCCTCTCTGGCACATAAGTCTTTGCATTGTTAAATATTGATGCATTCTCATTCCACAAGGTTCTCTGCCACTTAAATTTCTTTGGCTTTATAAGTTTGCTTTTTTTCTCTTTGGTGCTTGCTTTCAACCTCTTTGGACCCAGAAGGAGAGAGAGGGTGAGGGGAGACTGATGTAAATTAGCCATTTAGTGTAAATCAGTATAACTCCACTGACTACAATGAAGCTGCCCTGAATTACTGTAGCCGAGAACCTGCTTTGTAATGTCTCCCTCTTCTGTGTGTTTTATATTGCCTGTTGTGGAAAAAAACCCTCTCACATAAAAACACTCCACCAAAACTCCAGTCCTTTCTGGTTTTCACTCCTAAGAGGTCCAGCTGTATGCTAATAGTCTAACTCTCTAGTGGGAAACAGAAAGGACTGTAGCATGCCTTGATAAACCAGGAAGCAGACTGTAATGCTAGTGTGCAAAGAGAGAAATACAGAGCTTTTTCCCTCTCCACCCCCTCTTCTCTCCCTCGCATCGATTTCACACTCTTTTAGTTCTGTTGACCTCCATGGAGTCCTTCCTAATTTACAGCACCATAAACAAAATCAGAACGATGCCCTCTGAAATGTGCAGTGTTGTTTTTGGCTTGCACTGAAGAACGTGGCATATTCCTGGGATTTGCAAAGGCATCTCTCTACTTGGTGAGTCTCTTGCCTTTATCCACCTTCTCCCATGCTTCTGCCATGATTAGTGGCATGTTTTATTTGGATGTGTGAGAGATGCAAACAGCATCACGTGTCCTGCTGCTTTGGAGGAATCTGAGAGACTCTGTTTCTGCCATGTTTTCTTCTAAACAGATGGTTGGAAGTTGCCTGGTCATGGCTGGGGCAACAGTCAAGCCCTCAACTATGCCAGTGCCCTCAGGGTGGGTTTGGAGTTACCATTCTGCTGTTGAGTTTCACAGCATGGGCAGACTGGAAGTGCTTTATTTTTCCCTGTGCCTCGGTGCATGTCCAAGGTGTGCCATTAATCAGCCTGACTATATGGGCTGTTCCATCTTATTGCTTAATTAAAACTCATCAGTAATTTACTTGAGATTAATACCTATTTATATGGAGCTGAAATTTCATCTATTTGGGGGATGAGTTATTGAACTGCATTATGTGGAGTAAATCAATAAAATATTACTGGAAATGAGAATGACTCTCTCTCTCTGCCTTGTACTTCAGTCCTTTCACCAAGCTCTCAGACAAAACTCACTTAAGGCAGGCATTCACGTTTGCACTCAGCTTCCCATCTTCCAGCTAAACGTGATGTCTATTAATATCTCTGATCACCTTGCTCTCATTACCTGAATCGTATTGTAAAGTCGAGACCTGAGGGAGAGCTGCTAAGAGTAAGAGATGCTTTTAATCAGTTACAGGGTATCGGCCTTGTTATGATATGACCCAGACAGAGCCCAATCTTTACAGGGATTACTACAAAGCCAACACCCGAAAACAGGTTTCAAGTTGCCAGTAAAGGAGTGCTTTGTATCACCATATACACACATTATTCATGAGGAACAGCAGAGAGATCATCAGTGGGTGATGTCCAGAACATGTAGCACAATTGCAGGGTTTTGTTAAGCTAATACAACTTGTTTACCAAATGCAAATAGCTTTGCCCTTAATGTCTTGTCTTAATTCTGTTCCTCTGCTGAGGAAGAATTCTTTTCCTGGCCATGTCACCTGCCTGTTGTGACCTCCCTTGAGGAGAGCTCTCTGAGCAGGACACCTATCTCATCAGAGGCATTCTACCAGGAAAGTGCTAGGTAGTCTTGAAAATCAGAGCAAGCCTTTCTGCCTTTTATTCCATATCTTTGCTTCTTTTCCTAAGCTTGGCTTTCTGGGATGGATCTGATATATGCCCTCTCTCTGTAAAGACATACAGCTTTACCTTGGTGGATGGTTGGTTACTTTCCCAGTTTTCCTGCTCTTCACTCAGCTCTGTCCCAAATGAGAAGTGCAGAGGCTTTGTCTTATTTATTTCTGTGAAAAAGTGTTTACTTCACATACCATTTGGTTAACAACCTGCCACAGAAGAGGGTTTCCAAGAAACTGGAACCTCATTTTCTTTGTAATGATCGTTCTTATCTTTGTAATAATGTTTTGTAACTTGAGTTCAGAGGTGTTTGTCGAGATGGCAGAGTTTGTCTCTAGCCTGGAGCTTCTGTTGGTTTGGAAAGAAAAAAACAACCCATCCCCTTCTAAAGTTTTGCCAAAAGAAGAGGGCTTTTCTCTTACTTGTATGTAATTCAGAAGAATCTCTTGACTAGACTCTAAAGCAAGGACAACCTGCATCTCTATACCAGCTTCTCACCCTGTCCCTCTTTCTCTTCGTTGCCCATTGTCGCTGAAAAAGCCTCCTGAATGTTTGTACCATAGGGAAGAGTTTACACAGCTAAGAAATTAGCTGCTCTCTTGACAGCAGGTGCTCTTTAAAGCAGGGGTTAATGTGCTTTTCTGGCCTCAGATGAACCCAGATTTGGAGCACCCCCATGCCCCAGCTGTCCTTTTCCACCCTGCTAAACATTATCCCCGCTTCATATCTGCCAGCATAACTGCAGGTTGGAGGTGCTCCCTAACCCAATTCTGTCACAGTAATCTGGGTCAGCCTCAACACTTCCAGTACTACGTTTATTTTCGTAGCACTCATCACTTCAACAGTTGGGTTAGAGAGCCCTTTCATGTGCAATTATGCTGACAAAATTGAGGGGGAAGTGAGCTCCAGAGGGGACTGAACAGAGCAGCACAGGGGTGCCAATGGCCATGAGAGCATGCTGGCCCTTCTCTAAAGCATGCAATAAACAAACCTGGGAGGGATAACCCTGATCAGTTTTTTGGCATCTCAAGACTTTTGTCCTCTCCTGGTTACAAATAGGTGGGAAGTATAAAGATATAGAGTTTTATGATGTGCTTGATAGGTTCCTTAAGCTAAACTCTTTCCACTTTGGCAAGGCCATTCTTCTCTACCTGATGTTACTGATTGGGGATTCAGCCTTGCAGTGAGCCTCATATGGTGCAGGTATCAAGCTACAAAATAATTCCTGAAGAAATGGGCCTTATAGTTTGTCAGATATGCCTTCAAACTGGTCCTGCTCTGGCAGGGGGATTGGACTGGATGACCTTTCAAGGTCCCTTCTAACCCTTAAGATTCTGTGAAAATGTGCGTGGATGTCAAGATAATGCAACAGCTGACGAGCTCCAACCTGTGTGGAAAAAGCACAGCAGCAGCAGATGCATTTGCTGGGGAATGTAATAATTGATGAGTGCTAGGTGTTTTTTATTTGATGTCAATCAGGAGAAAGCTACAAAGTCTGGACCCGAACTTACTTGAAGTTTAGTAGAGGAGCAGGGAGGAACTATTCAAATCACAGGTTTTGATCTACCTCCTCTTATTGATATTTAACTGCTGGCAAAAGGCACCAGTGAAAGGAAGTAAATAAATCATCAGGGCACTTTGTTTTATTATTAGCTAAGTTTGATATTTCCCTAGCTGCTCTTCTTCTAACCTTTCCCATCTCTATTTCCATCCTCTGTTTTGCTGAGATTATTCCAGATGCTAGAGCTGTTTCTCTACCAAAAAAAGCCAAGTACAAAATCTTTAGACATTTGCCCTTGGAAAAGATGGATGCTGTAAATAATATACAGGAGTAAGAGCCTCATGAGGATCTGAGTCCAAGCAGATGTCACTAACTTGGAACTGAATATAATACCTCTAATACCTCTGAAAACAAACCATCCCTGCCAGTCCCAGCCCCCTGTCACCTCTTCATTAATATCTGATCACTGGAGCAGGTAATTCAAGGAAAGCTGTCCTTTGCCCCATGAGAAACTGGTACACCAGAGCACACAGGCTGCCAACTGGCATCCAACTGTTCTGACACCGTTATCACTAACCATTTCACACACAGTGGGAAGCAGCTTTCACGTGGCTTCCATTCCCTCAGGCTTTTTGACTTCTCTCTTCAGCCTCTCCTTTCATTGAACGTTGTGAAAATGTCAAAAGTGTTGTCAGACCCACCTGCCTGGACACATTCCCCTCCCGAGCAGAGAAAAGTTTGTGGCTCTGGATGCAATGAATGGTTCTTGAATTATCTCCATAGATACCGGTGGTCGCTTTTTCAGTTCAGCCTTAACTAACTTCATGTAGTGGTGGAAATGAAGCAGCCAGTGTAAGTAATTAGATGTTTTGTTCCTGTGGTTTAGATCACTTAAGCTGTCTTTTACAGCTGAGGGAGGTGCAGAGTTAGGAACTGACTGCGGTGGAAAATTGTACCGTCTGCTTGCACTGCAGTACATGACCAGCTCCAGAGTAAGGATAGCCACAGAGGACAGGGCCTGAGTACTTATATGAGCTGAGAGTCTCACTTTGGTTTATAGCACTGTCATTTTCCTGTAGAGCCAAGCTTTTAAATATTAAAGTGAATTTATTCCCAGACTTACATCTGTATTTAATACACGTGCATGCACATAATTACACCCTGTGAGATGACCATATACCTGGGTGGTAAGCTGCCAAAGCAGGTGCTAAATTGTCCCTTATCTAACTTTTACCTTTGATGGCTTCAACCTTTGGCTTTGGTTATCTAAGAAGACTTTTCCTCAAGAACAACTTCTTGTTGTGATTTCCCTTAGGATTATGGAGCTGGAAATCTCAACTCTAATGAGAACAAATTTATCTGTTTGTAAATGAAAATATATGTCTGAGATTTTATAGCTCAGCCAATTTCCTTGAAACTTCTTCACATTGATCAACAGTAAAAATTCCCTTTTCAAATACAAAATCCTGCTTTCGCTCAAAACTCAACCATCCAATCAATCAATTATTCTGCTGTCTGGTTTTGCTCTATGTGCAATATTGAGTTCCCCAAACAGTGACAGTTGTAAGAAACAAATATCGATATATATATCATTATGAGTGCTTGAAAGGAAGGCTTTCTGCTACTGGATGGCTGAGAAATCCTCCTTTTGAGAGGAACACAGCAAGTGTTTCCAACCGTGGAAGATTGGAAAAACAAGCTTTTTAAATCATGCCACTGACTGACAGAGTTGCTGTTTTAGGGAGTGGCTCAGACATTTTCAAATGCACCATTTAGGTTTATTTTTCCTTCCTAGGTCTCTGCTAAGGGAAATGAGCAGTATAGGTAGAGGGATTAAGAAAGCAGACTTTAATAAAGTCTCAGAGTTAGGGTTTGTGCCTGTAAATCCTTTGTCATAAACAAAAGGCAGTGGTGTGGCACAGTAAAAATCTAAGTGTCAGTCATGCCGTGGTGACTAATATAACTCACTTGTGGCCTCGTTAATCACGAAGTGGTTCAATCCCAAATTCATGTCAGTAACAGCTTTACACCACCCCAGTGAATGAGGAATCCTCTATAGATATCCTCAGCTAGAGTGAGAAATCTGTCCCTTTGCTGGTATAAACCACCTGAGCTCTGCCAAAGACTAGCAAGCAATGCCCATTTTTCTTAGCTGAGCATCTGACCCCCATTTTCTGTTCATTATTACCATGTTATTTTTTTTGTAAGTCAGCAGAGTTGGTCTTGCAGCTCTGAACAAAGTGTTTGTCTTTTAATCTTACCAGGCTGGGAATGTCTCCAAAAACTCTTTGGGAACTTTATAAAACATGCAGCTTCTGCCTCAGTGATAGACAATAAATTAAAGATTATTTCCCCTCCTCCCCAGGTGAAACTGTCACCATCTTCAGACACTGGTGATCCCTAAATAAGGGGATCACACGAGTAATCCTAACAAGCACATTTACTGGTTGAGTAAATAGATTGTGAAAGGGTAGTAATTAAACAAGGAAATATTTAGGTAAGTAGGCCTGGATTTCTTGAAAAAGTCTTTGTTTCTCCTTTTTCCATGTTGTGCATGTGGAAGGTTTTGCTGCCCTCTCCCTGACTCTGGCACCTCTATAGCAATACTTATTTGAAATCAGGAAGAAATGGTGCTGGCAAACAGCTCCTAATTTCATTTCCCAGCACGTGGAGGTCTCTTTCATGAGATTGACAGCAAGGCTGCTGCTGATGGTATGGTCGTACTTCAGTTCTACAGCTGAGAAACTGGCTGTCTACACTTTCACGGGCAGTTGAAACCAGCCTAAGAGAAGCTGTGCAGCCTTGAAAAGCCATCATCACTTTTTTTTAAGTTTGAGTAGTGTCCAGGTGGCTTAGGTCATGGCTCCAGCTGACCTCACTGCCTGGCTGTGCTGGCAAATTGGAGGCAACACAGACACTGGTCTAAGGGCAGGACCCTCCCCCTCTTTTGATGAGTCTAAGCTGGTAGGTCAGCTCAGTCTAAGAGGAGAAAGCTGTCATAAGGATTTCACAAAATGTGGTCAGTTCTGTGACTGAAGCTGAAGAACCTGGCAGCAAACTGGTGTTGCAATATACTTCCCAAATTCCATCATGTTTAATGTGCTCTCAATATGGTTGAGCATCCAGGTGATGATGCTTGAAAGCCTCTGACTGGGAAGGGCTACCAAGGAGATCAAGGGACTGCTAAATCTTTCTTATGAGGACAGGCTGTGGCATCTGTGGCTGTTTAGCCTGGAGAAGGCTGCAGGGGGACATCGTCAACACTCAGAAGTGCCTAAGAGATGGGTGTCAGGAGGATGGGGTGACACTTCTTTTCTGTAGTGTCCAGTGACAGGACACGGGGTAACGGAAAAAAGCTGGAACACAAAAAGTTCCATTTAAACATCAGGAGAAACTATTTCCCTGTTGAGGTGAGGGAGCCCTGGCACAGGCTGACCAGGGAGGGTGTGGAGGCTCCTTCTCAGAAGGTTTTCAAAACCTACCTGAACACGTTCCTGTGTGACTTGATCTAGGTGGGACCTGCTTTAGCAGGGGGGTTGGGCTGGATGATCTCTAGATGTCCCTTCCAACTCCCACCATTCTTTGATTCTGTATTTCTATGAACAGTCAGTTGTTTTCAGCTGAACTTGGTAAGCTGATCGTATGGGTAAATGAGCAAAGAAAAACCTGGACCAAAAGAGTTTTCTAGGTGTTTAGTGAGGAGGTAAAATCCTCTACTGTGAATTAATATCAAGATAGGTTCCTAGTGATAGACCCAAAATGGAGTAGCAGTAGTGGAGCAGTAATTTAATTGACTGCCCTTCTGTTCTGCCATCAGCTCTCTGTCCCAACAGTGGGCTGAACAACCTTGATTAAGGTCAGTGTGTGGTCATCAGTGCTCCCAAGGCTGAATGCTGACATGGTGGTGATTTGATCTCATCAGGCTGGTCAAAAAGGAATTTTCTTTCACAGCAATTATTGCCCAGGGGTGGGGGGAGGAAGGAGGGAAACAAAACCCCAAACCTGGAGGCAGAGAATTAGAGTAGGAGCTGATGAGTTGGCAGATGCTGCCGGATCAATGGCTGTATCATGGCAGGGAAAGCAGCAACAGCCCTCTCGGAGCTGTCAGTCCCTGTGGTTTTGGGTAGATGCCAGCAAACAGAGTGAGAGAAGAGATGGGGGAGGGAGCCACCAGCCTGCTGGGCCGCTTTTAATTACTTCAGGTCACATCAGACAGAGAACTGCCCACCGTGACAGATCAGTCCCGCTCAGAGGGCTTGCACGCAACCTGGGGTAGCAATCAGGGCTTATGTTCACGCAGCCTCTTTTATCCAGGAAAAAAAACCACCCAACCCAACAACTCACAGCTCTGCCAGAGCCAAACGACAGGCAGAAGCATATTGTGCACAACTCCACATGCCCGTGCCACGTGGGGCTCCCCCGGGCTGCAGCCGCGAGGGGCATCTGTCTGACAGCGCGCACAGCGGCACGACACAACTTCCCGGGCCAGAGGGAGGGCAGGGGAGGCTCGGCAGTGCGATGGCTTCCCTGGATGCCAGCCAGAGCATTAGCACATCTGAGGTAGGGCTCATGTATCTCCATGTGGCTTGAGTTGTTTGCCACAGCCTCCCGAAGTGGATCTTGCCCTTGTCTCACTATTTTTCTCCTTAGTCATCCTCTTCGAAGTCTTTGGTGGGGGCTTGTGGCAACACGAGTGCTCTGCAAAGCCTAATTTCTGTGGGGGTTTTTGCAAGGTGCTGTCACGGGGATGGTCACTGCCTTTCTGTACTTGGCTGCCACCACAACTTCCTTAGAAGTTCCCTCCAAAAAACAAATGGGGGAAAGAAATATCACCACTGCATA
The DNA here is from genome assembly GCA_013401255.1 of Urocolius indicus. Lineage (NCBI taxonomy): Eukaryota > Metazoa > Chordata > Aves > Coliiformes > Coliidae > Urocolius > Urocolius indicus. The sequence continues at coordinate 39,941 of WBNH01000971.1, read as the reverse complement.
GACATTTTTTATAGCTCAATTCATCACTGCCCTCGTAGACAAGCCTTGGTTTCTTCACACGCAGCAATCTCCTGTTGACTTCCCTGGAAACTGCATTTGCATTCAGGTTGCAAGGTCAGCTTGTTAATTATGCAAACTCACCTGGTCCTCCTGAGCTCAGCACAAATTCAAATGGACACGTCCTGATGAAAATATGTCCTGCACTGCCCTGCCATACATTTCAAAATACTAGTTTCCCCAATGGGAACAGCATTTGGTGTTTCTGGAAGACTCTGATGGTGTGTGGCTCTTCTGACTATCTTCTCAGCAACGATTTTGATCTGAGGGTGTCTGTCCTTGCCTCTTTGCTTCTCCTTCAGCAAAGCTGATCTGATTGCTTGTGGTTGCTGCATTTTTGACTGTATCAATGACCCAATCCCAGCTTAAGTAATAAAAAGGGCAGGGTTGGTATTTACAGGGCAAACTGTAAAAGGTGATGCAAGGATGCAAAAAAGCAGGGAGAGGAAAGGTAAAAAGTATTTACACTGAAATTTGCCACTTCAGTGTTAAATTGCAGTCAGAGTCATAATTCAAGTGCTCGTCAGCCACAGCAATGCAGATTAGAAGAATTAGGCATTGTTTTTGTTTCAAATCAAATGCTTGTATAGTCCAGGGGTGCCAGTTTAGCTTATGTAAAGGGGAAGCCTTCATTATGAACCTGAGAGGCCACTTTAATGAGCTGGTTTAATCTGACGTAGCTCGACTAATTGTGGTGGACTTGGCAGAGGCACCGTGGTGCTGCTGGGGAGATGAGATCTGGCAGTATGCTGTACCCCCCATCCTGGGCATTCACATGCCCCTGGGACCTGGTGTCTTGTGTGGGTGCGTGCCCTACAGCTGCTGCAAGGGTACTTGGATGACAAGGGGTGTTTCTCACTTGCCTCATTTGACTTGGTGTTTTTCTCTGCTCTCACCATTCTCCACGTTTTCTCCAGTTGACTGGCTCCAGCTAACAGCTTTGGATGGTGGGGTTTTGGGAGTCAGCAGCTTATTCCTGAAACATTGCAGCTCTGAATTACTACCAAGAAGACATTCTTTCACCTAAGTCTTGGGTTTTTCCTCCTATGATATTCATAACAGTGTCTTCTTGTGCTACTCTATCATTTAGGGGGACAGTTTTTCTGCTATAAACATACTGCTTCCCTCTTTCCTCAAACACCTTTCAACCCAACAAGGTTAAAGCACGGCATTCGTATTCTTGATCTGTCAGGCTGGTGCAAACAGTGATGGAAAAAGAAGAAATTTCATGCCATTCTAGAGTCTCTGTGTAACTTTGGGATGGTTGTTGTGATGGCAGAGCTGATCAAATGCAGGAGAAAGGTTGTTTTCAAATATTCTTTGTACCAATGCCCCTGTTTCAGCAGCACACAAATGTATTTGAGTACAGGCAAGAAATGTGTGTCCCTCATTGTTTGCCAACTGCTTTTCTTCATCCATTATTGCTGTTACTGCCACTGCTACGGAGTCAGAAGATTTTGGATAGGGTACAGTGACAGGTATTATACAGAATCACAGAATCTCAAGAGTTGGAAGGGGCCTCAAAAGCTCATCTGGTGCAACTCCTCTGCCAGAGCAGAACCAGATAGAGTAGGTCACACAGGAACTCATCCAGGGTTGGTTTGGAATATCTCCAGAGAAGGAGACTCCACAGCCCATCTGGGCAGCCCCTTCCAGTGCTCCCTCACCCTCACACTGAAGAAATTCTTCCTTGTATTTCTTTGGAACCTCTTATGTTCCAGCTTGTACCCATCACTGAGAACAGCCTGGCTCCATCCTCCTGTAACCCCTCAGTCTCCTCCAAGCTGAAGAGCCCCAGTGCCCTCAGCCTTTCATTGTAAGGGAGATGCTCCATTCCCCTAATCATCTTGGTGGCCCTGTGCTGAACTCTCATGCAGTTTCCCAGAACTGGACACAATATGGGAAGAAGAATCTGCTGTGAAGATCTCCCAGGTGAGAAGCCACCTCTTTTACAGGTTCCAGCAACAGACCACACTTGATATCATTTGGTAGAAAGAATAGTCAAAAAGGGAAGAAGAGAGTGTACAAGCAATTGCAGATACAAAGGTTAAAATCGAATAGATAAGTGGCAATCAGGAAAAAAAACTCATGAAAATCAGCAATTAATGTGAGTAGTGTGGGGATAAGACACTTGGAGGAGGAGGAGGGGAGATGATACATTGAGGGATAAGGTTATTGGACATTCAGAAGGTGATTGAAGACTTTCCAGATGGATACAAATATTTTTCACTTCTGAGCTGAAGACTCACGCAGGGCCTGAAATTAGTAGGATGGTCATTTTCTGTTGTCCCAGGGTCTGGTGGTAAATTTATGGCACAAAAAAACCCCAAAACATTTGTTCTCCTCCGTTCTTACAGACTCTGCCACATTGATAGGGAGGCAGGATGGACTTTGTGATATTTTTCTCCTCTGCCACATCTCTCGTTCACCCAAGTGTCTGTCCATGTTGTGGCATCGTGGGATGCACATCTCTCTGCTGGGTGTGAGACTGGCATTTCACTCTTTGTGCTCTGGGCTGTCACAGCAGTAATGTTTCTTTCCAGGAGTGCTGCATTCTTTCCAAAACTATTTAAACCAAACAAGCAAACTTTTTTTTCTCTTTTCTTTTGCTAAGAACTTACTGTACTGCAGAGGTGCACTGGCAACTTTTTGATGACAAATATGTCCTCAGGTTTCTGTTCACGCTTGGACACAGCAACTGCATACGGAAGCTGCATTATGCATACATCGGACCAAGCATAACAGCACCTGCTGCTGCTCCTGCTGTTACTAAAGAGAGAGCAACTAATCTCTTTAATTATTGGAGAAGAATTAAGGCTTTGATTTGTCATATTGCAGAAACACAGGTATTTCCCCACTGTAGGCTGAGGACGAGATGCTCTTTGCCTTCCTGTTCTGCTACAAGAGGGGCTTAAACTGTTGGATGGGTGGCCCCTGCCAGCAGCTCCTGAAGAATGGGGTTGTATGGACACTCACTTCTCCATTAACCCTACAAGAGCTGGCACCTGTGGGTTTTATCCCACTCTGGCAGTGCTATGTGCAAGGCAGAGGGGCTGGTTTGCTCGCCTGGAGCTGTGGTAGAAGCAATTCCCTTGGGTTCCATGGGTAGCAAGCTGCAGGCAGGGTCAGGCTCTCTCTGGCAGCAAGGCGAATGCGAATGGCAGTGTGATTGTCTGGGCACTGCTGGAGCCCACTTGTCTGCTGGTGTGCTGCATGTTCTAGGAGCTCTGGGGATTCACAGGACCACTGGCGCATCATCTGTCTCTAGTGAAGAGATGGGCTTGTCATCAAGCCAGCACAGCTGCTTCTTTTGCCCGAGAGGAAGAGGTGGTGAATAGGAAGTGCATTAGAAAGTAATTGTGGGGTAATTGCCTTCTTGATAAGGATTTTGTGGCATGTTATTAGGAGGATCTTGCTGACCACATGCTGCAAAGTCATGCTCCAAGGGGCATGGGGAGTTAGAGGAGATCTTGCTGGACTAGGATGGGTCTGCTGCCAGTCCTCCCCAGTTAAAGCTGGACCAGACTGGGCCATAGTGGTCTCCTCTCAAATGCTGATGACATTTGGTTAGCCTGCTTTTCCCAACTCCTTTCCCAGTCCCTTTTCCCCCCTGCTTCCAGACCTTAGCAGTGTTAAAGCAAGAGGAGTGCAGTCGTGGAAAAGAGCAAAAAAGATCCTTTCCATCCTTTCAGCTCCCCGCTGGCCTCCCCTCCCTCCCTTCCCACAAAGAAGAGCCGCAAGTATTCCTCCGCACCACAAAAAGGACCTGCCAAAAGGGTCTAGGACAGAAAGGGTTAAACTCAGGCGAGCACTAGCTCCAACACAGTTAATCCATATAAAGCTCATGGATTTCTCTGCAGTGATCTTTGTGGTTGTCATTTGCATTTTTTTTCCTTTTGTGAAATCTTTTCTTCTTTCCTTTTACACTCGCATGCATGCAGAAATTAGCATATTGTACCGAGAGTGGGAGATGTAAGAAGCCGACCCCCTGCTGTTCAGCGGATTGTGCAATCTGCAGGCGGCATCAATTTTTCAGCAGTTTTCTCATTTCTCATTACAGTCAGGGCTCCCGCACAGCTCCCGATTCAACACAATCCCTAGTGGTCCTACAGACAAGCATATGGGCTGTGGAATAGCCGTGCTGCTACTTTCATAGCATTAATATCCTTGTTTATGCTTCCACCGTAATTAATCCTGGTATTAATATAGCTTGGGCTTAGCTTTACTAATTATGTATGGGCTAGCAGGATAATTATGTCAGCAGACGCTGGCGCTGATACTTGACAGCAGTTTGCTAACCTTAGGAGCGGCACATAAACACTTTGGCCAATCCTGCCTTGGAAACGAGGGAAGGCGAAGAGACGAGGAGGAGGGTATGGCGAATCAATGTCTGATAACTATAAATAGTGGGTTTAAAATAAGGAAATTTCACAAGCACAATAAAGTTGTCCTCGGGTATCAAACTCCGTGGTTGTCATAGTGATGTGTGCATTATTAAGAGGGTGTTGTTCACTCCAGCATCTAATCTTATAATGAGGACGGCTCATTATCGGCCCGACGAGAGTTCCTTTCCCCACTGACCGCAGTCGCAGCTTGACAAGTGCTTGAGGCTGAGGGGAACTTTTTCCCCTGTGCTCCTTCCCTCTATCCCATCCCACCCCACCCCAAATAACCTTAGCAGCTTGCTGCTGCACAGGGCTGATGAACAGCCAGCACTAAGCAAGCTATTTCCCCAAGTTTCCTCTGGTTTTGAGCGTGCTTGTGACTTTAATAATGGCCCCACAAAAATAGCACTCTGCCCACTTTAGTCTCTTTGGCTCTCTCAGGTCCTCACGTTCATTAACATTACAGATTGGGGAGTTTCAAACGAGCCCCGTTGGTTTGCTTTTATTTCTGCACCTGTTTCTGCCGCCTGGCCGTTCCCAGCAAATATCCTTCACGGGGTCAACGATGCCCCTCCGCGCCAGGCACAAGGCTTAATGGAACTTCCTTTGCTTATCATTAGCCACTTTGCATTTTGATAGAGCTCTATTAACCGGGATGCAGGCTCGCTTTTAATTCCCTTCTGAGGTTGGTACACAGTGGTCTCATCCCTCTCCCCCCCCCACCCCAGCTCCCCAAACAATCCAATTATCACAGTTTGTCACACAGGCGTGGGTGACCCACACGCCACCTGCTCCGCTGGCGGGTCCGCTCCTCCGGGATGGCAGATACTCCTGGGAGTCTGAGTTTTGCCTCAGTGGGACCTTTTAAAATGGCTTTAAAAATCATATCGCTGCTTTTGTTGGCAGAACCAAAACCAGAACGGGCAATCGGCTGTGGAATTGCATTGTTTGAAGGTCTGGGAGATGAAAATGGCTTGAAATCATTTCCTTCTTCCTTCTCTTAATCTTCTTCCCCCACCCCCCGCCTTTTCTTTGTTTTTAGTAATAGATTTGTGTCTAGACAGGGAACCTGTGTTTTGCTCCAGCTGGGGCAGGAGATCCTAGACATGTAAGGACCTGACCAGAAAGTCAGGAAGTCTGAAAAGTGGAAGTGAATGGGAGTGCTGCAGTTTGCCTCCTATACACGTATAGGAGGTCAGAGTTAAGGATGCCATTAAATGTCACCATCTTCAAATGGATTTACTGTGTGCTGATGAATTTTCCTGAAATGGCTTTTAAACCCTAACCCAAAGACATGGGTGGAAATATTCCCTGTGGCTTTATTTCATTTTGGAGTAGCCCCTTAAAGTGCTATTAAACCCCACCTGGTCAGACTTTCCTCAGCTCAACCTTTCTTGAGCCATTGCAGTCCCTTCCCTGAAGCTTCTAGCTCTCAGTTGTTGTCAGCCCCTGGGCATCTGGCTCCTGCTCACCAGTGTCTGGGCCACCATCATAGAGTGTGGTACCACAGGTCCTGCTCCTGGACTTAGAAAAAATAAGTTAAACAATCACTTGCTGAAACACAGAATCAATCCTAAAACCAGGAACTTTGTCCCAGGTCTACTTCATCTCAGGCAGAGATTGCAGTTAGAAATGACAGAGCCATGAGCTCTCTTTGCCCCCAAACTCTGAAATTTCCTTTGCCCATCAGCAGGTTTTCAGGAAGGGCAGAGCCCAATCTATGTGTGTGGCCTGATGAACAGCATGGCACTGGGCTCATGTACCCTAAGAGATCCTGAATCCATGGCTTGGCTAATCCACTTACAGATTGCCAAGGATGAGCTGCCATTCGCCCAAAGAAGAGGTAGTCCCTCTAAATTCTCTGCTAAGCATTAACGAGAGCTCTCTTCTTATAGAGGCTTCTGTGTGTTTACAATATGCACCACAGCTTCCTTCCAGTTTTATGTTCTTTTTCTTTTGGCCGTTATATTTCAACTGAAACTAATGGGGAGTCTCTCCAATACAGGTCTCATGCTGCATGTTCTCTCTGTCACACAAATATCAAAGGGAATTTTGCATCTGGCTGAAACAAGGGGCTGGAAGAGGCTCTCAGGGTATAGCTGGAAGATCCTAGATTACTCCACCCATCCACAGGAGAAATCCTCCTGCCTCGAAGCTGGCATCTACAAGGAAAAACAGTTTGCTTGTGTTTTTAGGCTTTGGAGGGAACTGGGACACACCGTGGAACTGTACAAACCTTTTACCTCCCCACCAAAATCTCAGATTTCCAAATCTTGAGATCTGGATTGTCTGAAAGTTATACGGTGTTTAAATTCCCTTTTAGTTCTGTATCATTGGAAGGCTAAGTGTTGGTAGCAGGGAGAAAAATAAGAGAAATGTTTGAAATATGTGTAACCAGTAAATGGATTGACATTTTGTCTTGTATTTCAAAAGGGTTTTTCTACTGGGAAATTAGTGCCTGCTTAGAGCGTTGTGATAATCCCCTTATAGTCAAGTTCATCAATATCTTTAGTACCCACATGCTTTTCCTCTACAACAAAGTAACTTTGTCATTTACATACTGGTTGTCAACCATCTCAAGCAAATTGCCTAGCAGAATATGGGAGAGTTTTAGCCAGCTGCTTGTACTTTAGTAGCATAGACTAAATAGAACTATCAGTAATTACATTTTCCAGCTACCAGGAGCTTGTTAGACCCCCTCAGAGTACAACTACATTGCTCTTTACTCTCAGGACCCTGCCAGCTGACATCAAATGCTGTAGGGGAATGGAAGGGCATGGAGGAACGTGGGCATCAGCATGAGAATGTGACTGCTCAGCAAAGGTTCATTGCCAGAACGGGGAGGTAACAAATGGACAGGATAAGTAAGAAGCGTCTTTCCTTTGGCTCATCCTTGATCAGCTACATCAGCCTGTAAAATTGGTCCTTTGGGATTCCTTCAAATGGTGGAACAAGTTCCTCAGTTTTGCGTGCTGGTAACTTGCTGATGATAGAAACGGCTAATGCAGCTACAGGCACAGATTTTTGTGTCAGCTGTAAGTGTAAATTGCTTTTAGCCAAGTTTTGGATAGAAATGGAGAGGACTGCTCTACTTGGTAACTAAACTACAGCCTTGGGACCCAGAGAGTGCCTAAACTTCTGACAGGCAGAAGCTGAGAGGGCATATCAGGGAAAGATCTTTGTACACAAACCCTATTTCTGTTCTTTGTAAATATTTGCTTCTGAGCACTGTCAGAGAGAGGCTACAGAGCTAGGAAAACCCTCGTTTTGATGCAATTTGGCCTTTCTTAATCCATTTTAAGGTGTGTTGCATACGCGTTGCTTCTGGCTTTGCGGCATTCCCTCTGCTGCAGGTAGTGCTGCAGACGCCTGGGCAGAGATCAAGGCCCTTGCTCTCCATCTCTGTGAGCCAAGATGATGAAAATTCATTTCATCCCCCGTGGGGGCAGAACTGCTAATGCAGAATGCCACTAAGAGCTTCCCCTGTTACCCTGAGGTCTTGAAAAGGGAATATTGGCAAACCGGGGTGAGCATAAGCTTGATTTCCAACACTGCCCTGGGTTACTACAAGGGAGTCACAGGGGAGCAGAAACATAAGTGGAGCATGGGATTTTTTATTAGTGCATGAGCGCTGAAACTATTACTCATGGTGTGTAGTTGAGTCAATGCAGTTTTAGGTTATCTGCTGCATATGTATTCACCATACATAAACACCCGACAGCAAGTACATTTAGTGATGCCATTGGAATTCAGAATCATATCTCCTCCCTGAGTTTATACAAGGACCATTTCAACTTTTAAGCCTTCACATTAGCAAACCAATTATTCATATGTGTTATTTTAAACATGTGCTTTGAACCAAGCCCACTCCTCTGAGTGCACCTCAAGTAAAACAAGTAGACCTGGGCAGATTTCCCAAGCGCTGTTAGAAATTAGACAGCTGGAGTTGTTTTAGCTTTTCCAAGACTGTCTTTGTAAGGAATACAAGCTCTGATAAAGTGCTGGTTAATTAAGTCAGTTGGAAGAGGGTAACTTCGATTTTGGAGCAGCTTCTGACTTTTGCTCTTTTCATTCTTTTTGTCCAACATGGTGATGGTGGTGGATGAGGAGGTGCCCCGCTTGGGCAAAGGACAGCTGGGTTATTGAATCCTGTCCAGAGCTGTGGATGACCCTGGGTTTTCCTTCCCAAGGGCATAGCTGAAGTGGTGCTGCTCCACGTCTGATTTTAGGTAATATAGAATTTTCCCCTCTCCTGAATAGTGAATAGATGAGCTCACTCAGTTTTGTTTACTCACCGCTATACAACGATCTTTGTCACACACCCAGAGTTAATCTCCTCTGTAACAGCCACTCAGTATTTCCTCTCTCATGAAAAGTAATTTGCCTTAAAGCATTTGGACTTCAGGAAAGCAGAGAAATCACCAAAAATGTCCCTTTGGCAATTTCTGCTCTTAGCATCTGGCCCCTTTCCCAGTGATGTCAGTAACAGTAGTGAGGGCCCAGGTACCACTTTGTCCTTTGGTCTGTGAGGCACAGAAGCCTCTTGCTGATGAGGTCCTGCTCCTACACAAGCCCCAGGTGTGCCAGGGGTGAACTGAGAGATCTAGTGTTTCCCTGCAAATAAAAGAAGTCAGGACAGAAGGAAGTCTCTGATGAATTGCATGCTAAAGGAGATCCACATCCTGACAGTTGTATGATTATACACTAGGATGTGTTTTTTTCATGGAGATGGAAAACTGACATTTTGACAAGACTGAGTTTTGCTCAGGGCTATCTATGTGCTGCTCTCACTGAAGGTTCTTGGCCAAATTCGTCCTTGGTTTGAGAAGACACAACTCTGTTGAGGCTTGATGGAGCTCAGTTTGATACTGAGGTGCAGGTAAAGAAAAATATTCCATGCTTGTCTCCTGTCAGGGGAGCACGAGGACCTCTGTGAGAACCTAGTTATGAAATCCTGCTGCTGCTGCCTTGTGCTTGTTTGGCTGGCAAACATGCAGATTTAAAGAACAATGTTTTGTTTCTTCAATTAATCTTTAATTCCAGCTCGCTTCTTTCAGGCTTGTCCTGTTGAACACATTCCCTGTGAATAAACTGTTATTGGGGCTTTACCGGTTCCGAGCATCATAAAATCTCAAAGAATGTGGAGGGCAGAGAATTTTATTGAAATACAAATAAATAAATAATCAGAGAAGGAAAGGAAGGAAAAAGTACTGGAAAGAGTGCTCTATAATAGCATTTCAACTCCTGCAATATAAAAGGAGAAAAACTTTACCAAGTCCTTGGATGTGGATCTCATCAGAAGGAGTCGTGTCAGTGCAAGGTGATGTCTTCTTCCCTTCAATGGTGGTGTTGGCAGGGCTTTGGAAAGCACTAGTGCTTTAAGTACTGCAGTATTGTCACACAGTATAGTTATGAATGGAATTTCTTCCAGCATTTTCAAAGGTACTTCTGTTTGAAATATCTACACTGGTGCTGAATTGTCTCCCTGGAACACTCCAGGTCAAGGCTAAGACTTTGTTGAAAGGGACACGGTAGTCAGATGCAGATGAGCAATTGCAGGAGGGCAAACAAGTCACTCTTATTAGCCTTTGGACCACATTAGATGGAAAGTTAGATTAGGTGAATTGATAATCAAACCTAAACCAGCTACTTCTGTACTGAAAGGCAATAACAGGCTTGTAAGTTAATGTCAAAATGCCAACAATGATCCCTTGCTCAGAAGACCTTCAGAAATGCTGGAAAGAAGCTTTAGTTCAGCAAACTGTATTTCACATACTCACAGGACAGAGTCTCACTGAAGTCTTAGCATTTATTCCTGTCTTTTGGCCCAGCCACGTTTAGCTACCTTGGTGAACTGTAAAGCTTAATGTTATGAAGTGGGGTTTGCATGCTGTTGCAAGGAAGAAGAAAGGGATGGCAAAAGTAATGGTTTGGGAATATAATTGGACTCTTGCCCATACAGGGGCTAATGTACAACGGTGCTAGCCACTGCTCTTGTCAGCTCCTTGTGGCACTAAGGGCATTCTATAGGTAGTCCCACTTATCTGCTTCATTTAACACTCCTGAGATAAGGGATCTTGCAACAGTACTGGAGAATAACACCATTTGTTTATTAAAGTTGGATAGTGTCAACTTCACCTTGCCCAGCATGGCTTTAGTACCTTGTAGAGCTGTATGGTAAATCATATTTCATGGGATAGCTCATATGAGCTCATATCAAGTTCATTTGAGTTGTCTCCTGAGAGGTTCAAAAGCTACCAGGCAGTGGCCAAGGGTTAGGTGCCAGCTGTGGCAGTTAAAGCTAACTGAAATCACTCTCTCTCTTGCACCATAACTGATTCTGCCACCTAATCCCTTCCATCACTGAGCTGCCAATCACTGAAAATTAATTTAAGCCTTGTCCATCTCTGCAGGGCCCAAACTTGCTGGTGTAGAAGACAAAGCTCTCCATTACCATTGCTCGTGGCAGCCTGTTTCCTCCTTGTTTGTGAAAGAGTGTTCCTCCAAGTTTCTTTTTAGGAAGAGTCAAATATGACAAAAGGGTGCAGAAGAAAAATGCAATCAAGCTGCCTGCAATGAAAGAGGAAATAGTTCTGAGAAACACAGCGATTTAGATATTATAATCTTCCTTGTCCACGAGAGAGAAACCCATCTATTAGAACAGTCCTAAAGCCCTTTAAATCAGGCTCAGGTACTTTTTCAGAAGATGATTGCCAGTTCAGGATCTGTTCAATGTGGAGAAGTACGAATGCACCGGTTTTTAATAATGATAAATAACTTCTCTTTTATCAAATCATCTCTGCTGGAAATAGTTTCCCTCCGTGCAGGAGCGGTAATTTGCGCACTTATTATTTGCTACGTTCCCAAGACAAGCAGCCAGCCATGGGATGTAATTTAACAACTTATCAACCACAGCTTCAGCCAGCCCTTTCTAGCCAAAAGGGCATTTTCATATTATTTAAGGGACTCCACCATACGTTGCCATCCATTTAAGATTTCGCCAGCCTCTAGTCATTAAAATTTTCCACTCAGCACTTCACTTTGTAACCTGGGGACACGGCTGCTGAACGGTGCCAGCAGGCCCACTGAATTATCTGCGCCGTGCAGGTGATGGGATAATTACCAAAAGGATGCAAATTGCTGAGTATCAGGGGGAGCAATCATGATTAGCTGTACGTGTCACATACAGAGGTCAGAAAGGCATGGTAAGGGGGGGAAAAAAAAATGGAGTATCTGTGGCGTGCTTATCCCTCTCCTTGTGTGTTTTCAGCTGGAGGTTCCTCTGGGGTTGTGTCTGTTGAGTGCTCAGAGGGGTGGGGTCTGGCAGCTGACTCGTATTGCTCACCGTCTCTGTTGAATCTACAGGGAAGGTTAGCAAGGTTCCCACAGTTCGTGTCTCTGCAAAGCCATGTACAGGTCTGGAAGAGCTCTGGCTTCAAGGTCAGGGCCCATCTTCATGACAAAGATGTGTGCTATGCCATTAAAGCCAGGCTCTGTGGAGTTGTGTTCAGGAGGAGCAGAGGGTTGTTTCAGTCGTAGTGCCACGAGACCATTAGTGCATAGGCTTTCCCTTCATCTGGTGCATCTCCCCAAAGCCCTCTGGGGCCTGCAGCAGACCAAGAAATGACTCAGTTGAGATCTGGTGAATCTGCTTGTGCTGTGCAGGAATCGCAGACAGAGGCAATTCAGAAAGAGCCTGTGAGGGATTTACTGACACGGGGGTAGATACGGCAGCATCTACCACCCTGCAGCTGCTGCCAGGATAGGCTCAAGCAAAAAGAGCTCAGAGGTACTACTGTATGGGACTTATCCACCCGAAGAAGGTTTTCTCCGTCCTAGATTCCTGCAGCAGTGACCCTAGGCTTTCATTGCAGGCAGCATAAACATAACATAGTCTTGGATCTTCCCCTTCTGTGTTGTTCTTCCCCTTTCTGTATAAATTAAGACAAGAGCGAGCAGCTTAGCAGCAGGCTTCTGTATTGCAATGTGAATAGTGAGATGAGTCCTACTTGCTCCCATTGGGATGGATGTTATGAGACTGGGGATCATTCTGGGCCTTTGTGGCAGGCTTCTTTTGGCAGCCCTATGAGCTCTTACTGTTGTTATCTTAAAAAAAAAAAAAAGAAGAAAAGCACCAGCACGGTACTTTCTGCCCCCCACGACAAACACAAGTGGGCCTGGTGCTCTCTGGATGGCAACTGGACCTGTAGCTGATTCCCCAAAAGCCTTCTAAAGCCTCACTTCAGCATTCCCCTACACCTCCCAGGAGCCATGCTGCTTCATTCCTCTTCCTCCCCACTCACATCCCCACTTGGCTGAGGAGGCTGGAGAAGCAGGGACGGCACAGATAGTTATCAGCACAGTGGATGACCTAATGGGAGGCTTTTTTTGCTCTCCTGTCTGCCTCAGAGCTCACAGGAATCTCAGATGTCTGCCCGTTTGACAAACCTGGCTGAACCTGACCAGCCCGTCTGAATGCTTTTTGGGGAATCATTCTGCAAGTCTCATTTCCTTGGGAAACCATCATTTATTTAAAGCTTTGCTTCATTTAAATAGAAGTCATTCCCCCCCCATTCAGCTATGTCTTGGTTTTGAGATGTCCTTTGGACTGCAATAAAAAGACTGTAATCCCATCTGTAGATGGTTCAACATCCATTTTAAAACCCTAAAAAATTTGAAGAGGACAGCTGCCTCTACTCCTGCTGCTGCTACCACCTGGGGCTTTGAATGTGAGACCTACAGCACAGGAACCAGAAGTCAAAGGCCTTGACCAGCCTTTTACAGGCTGCACAGACATAAAAAGACAGAGGAGAGATGGGAAAAAATGGGAGAGGTAGAATAAGGTGGAGAGAAAAATATGCACGTTAAAATGAATTCTGGATGCATTTTTCCAGTCATTTTTAATGTCGAGGTGACTTTTGAGCAGAGCCTTGAGCACGGTAACTCAGCCAGCTCTGTTCTAGCAAAAGCTCACAGTTCAGCACCATTTAATTAAAAACCAGTTGCAGGATTTCTCCTGCGTGCAGAGCCAGGGCTGAGCTGCCTGGTGTCACGCAGCACCCACGTCCCTCGGGTCCCCAGTGCCTCTGCTAGTCATCACATCATTATTTTCCTCTGCACACTTCACCTCTCCTCTAAGGCTTTGGTGCCTCACAGAGAGGCAATGCCTGGTGTTTTTTACAGTTGGGTACAAGCTGTACCAATCCAGGAGGGGGTGAGTAAGAGGGCTGGCCGTGCTCCAGCTGTTTGCCACTGGCACCACACTAACGTGCTGCTTCGGAGCCTATGTCACCACTGCCATTGTCCTTTGTGGTGACATTTAGTGCTGGGCCAAAGCACAGCCTCACAGAGTTCACCGAGGGCCTTTTACATCTTCGCTAGCTAACAAAGTGACCCTGCCATCTATTTGATAAAATGCCACTCTACTGCTTGTGAAAGGAGAAAAATCTCTGCTACCAACCTTAATGAATATACTCCTAGATTTACACCTTTGTAAACACATGAGGAGAATGCTGTGAAGAGTTATGGCTGAGAGAAGGCTTTAGAAAGATGACATTGAGAATAGCACTCTGCCTTTGCAGCCAGGATCATTATCTCTCATTGCCATAACTTTGGGGTAGGCTGCTTGTGTCTGTGTAGATGTTCATCTTCCAGATGGCTTACAGGTGCTATACAGGATCTTCATTAAAGTCTGCTTGCATATGGTATTAGGGAGGAAACATTTACTTGAAAAAAAAAAAACCCTCCAGCTTCTCAAAACGCAGGATGACTCTGCTGTGCCATGTTATCAAAATGCAGAGATTGGACAGTGGATTGTTTTTTGAGGGAGAATCCATTTTAAACACTTAAGAAGGAGGCTAGGCTTTGAGGAGATGTGCCTTCGTACCTAACTAGGTAGCCTCAGGGGAAGGTCTTCACCAATATCAGGTGCTTTACATCATGAGGAAAACTGTTCCCTGCCTTCAATCAATGGTAACTCAGCAGAGCAATTCATTGTTTCCTCTGCCTGCTGAGACCCAGGGCTGGACCAGCACGTCGCCTTTGGTGGGTGGCAGCTGTCTGAGGAAAGGCTACAATGACAGGGCATGTAGACACATCTTTGTTCAATAAAACCAGCAGTTGCTGGCAATCAGTGAATTGGGGAACTTTGCAAGCCAGAGGCTGCAGCCAGATCCCCTTGTTTAATAGCTCACAGTGGGCCCAGTCTCTACAAATTTGTCTAATCCCATTTTTAACCCATCTGTAATTCTGGTCTTTGCAACTTCCTGCGGTGGTGCTTGTGTCTTTCTTTGTTTTAAACCTGATGTCTGGACATATCGTTGCATGGCCATTTCCCTTCCTGCCAAAGCCACTTGGCTTCACCTCCTTTCTTCAAAGAGGACTCTGATGCAGCACCATAAATCATTACGGCCAGAAATTATCCTTTTGAATCCCACAGTATCATTTCAAAGCTCTGGGCTGTGTGTGGTCTTTTAAATACAAAATGCATGCTTAAAAAAAAATCGAAGGGTATTTCTGCCCCTCTCCAAGTGGTCTGGAAAGGAGCAGCTTGTCCTTGGACTCTTTGCAGAAGCCAGAGCTCAGCAGCTGTCGTTCGTTTGGCTTCTCCCCGCCCTCAGGACTGATGATATTGTGGCTGGCAGGAGGGGGACAGGGTTTGGATGGGCTGGAACAAATGGGGCAAGGTTTTGAAATTGCTGGCAGTGATTGTTTCACATCCAAAAGATCTCTCTTCTCTCATCTCTTAAATTTACTGCTCTCATTTAGTGTTTCCATTGACCAGAGGCCAACAAACAGTAAGCAATGCATATATATTTTGCAGAACAAAACTAAAGAGCAGTTTCTAGCACTTGGCAGATGCAGTCTTAGATTGTTATTAAGTACCTATATTCAGCCTGCATGGTAGAAGGGGAGGAATCAATGCTGCAATCTGCTATTCAGAAACAATCCATTTCCAAAGGTGGAAAAAAAAGAGAGAATGATTTTAAAAGAAGCAAAAACTTCCAGCCTTTTAAAAAGAAAGTGCAAAGGAATCTGAGCAAGTTTGAGTGCGGTGAGCAGTTTAGGAGATCTGAAATAAAGTGCTACAGGGAGCTCAAGATGGAGCAAACCGTGGTTCACTAGCCAGAGATTTCAGTAAAAGGCTGAACTCTGTGTTTCTGAATATGTTGAAAGATTAAGAGCCTGATCTTGTGCTATTTGGAGATAAGGGGACTTTCAACTTGGTCAAAGAAGGGTCAGAACGAAATAAAGGATATAGGTCTCCAACAAAGGAGCTGCACTGTCCTGTAGGGTATGGGCAAAGCACCTCTGTCTAATCAAGCAGATCCAGTTGTCCTGGCAAGAAGTCAGAGCTCATTTCTGCAGGGAATATCCCTTTCCTTGCTTCAGGAAAGCAGTTTGCTGGTGACTGCAGCCACCAATGTGGACTGAGTTTACCAAACCAGATCTTTAGCATGTTTATCCCTTGTCTGCTAATATCCAGATTAACTTTTGAAATGACAGGCCATATAATCCATGAAATGCAAATTCTACACCATCTTACATTTACCAAAATGGACTTCCCTGTATAATGGTAGAAACGAGTATGAAAAGTGAATCTGGCTTTCTGATAGCTAGAAACCAAAGCCCTTCCTCATCCCCTTTTTAATAGCAGTGGCTCTGAAAATGACATTAGTTTTACTACTGTCCTTAAGGCTAAAAGGCACATGTGATTCTTTGGTCTTTCAATTAAAATGAACTTTATTACAAAACGTTTGTTCTTTTGTTGTCTTGCCATCTGGGTGGCTTCAGAAGCTTGAATAATACATGTGCAACAGTGTACAGTAATTGTTCACTCAAAAATTCATAGATTATGGATTCATAGATTGTTTGTGCAGCTGACAGTGGCTTTGAGCTTCTCCATAGTCAGAAAAGGACTCAGCCTCGTGCAGGCTGCATGTGTACAGCTTCAGTGAACCAAGAGTTTGTATTTACCCTTCGCCTGAATTGGCAAAACAATACCTCAGCCTTAAACCTACCACAAAATGTACATCAGGCTGGCAAGGTATGAAGCCCAGATTTATCCTGGCTAAATAATGGGAAATTTGATTTAGGTGCCTGATTCAAGAGTATCACCTGAGCTGTAACACCCACAGCCAGTGCAAGTGAGACCACTCCAGAAGGCAATGAGGATGGGACCAATCACCCTGCAAGACCTGTGTATCTATCTTGGGAGAAATAAAACAGAGCTCTTAGGGTGACTAGTCAGTCATGCAAAGTACAGGTGATGTTGAGTTGAAATGCACCTAAGCCTTGTCTGCCTGAAAATGTTCAGGTCCAACCAGAGAGGACTGTAGAGCTAGGGAAGTGTCAGAGTAGCTGCTGTTGCATTGCTAGGACTGTTCAGACCTGTGAGGAAGGGTGGCCTCGCAGTTGGAGGTGGGAAGGAAGGAGGGAAAACAGCAAGGTAAAGGCAGAAGAGCAATGGGGAATAATGAAGGTGAGTAGAGGAAGGAGAATTCACAAGAAAAACTAGAACAAAGAAACTAAAAAGAATGCAAGGCTGTGGTCAGAGAGCTTTTAATGGTGTGTGTATCTGCAAACCTGCTCTGAGCAGTGTGTTTGTACCTTTCTCAGCAGAATGCATTGGTGCTTCAGTTCCTCACTGCTGAGCGGCTCTAATGACATTCCTCTGTAGGCTCCTAAACACCTCCCGTGGCTTATGCAGCGTATGCTAACATATTTGTAAAGGTTTGCTTAGCAATGAATAGATCTGCCCTAACTTCAAAATACATCAGTGGTATGTAGCCTCAGGACCCCCTGTATCTTAAACGAATCCCCGGTGGCAAGTCAGATTTAACTGTACACAAAAGCAGTGTTGCTTCCTTTTTTTTTTTAGGGCACTGTCGTTACTTTCAGCTAGAGGAGTTGCAGCCACCTACAGCACGTTGCTCTGATGTGAGCCCAAAAGGAACAAAGGTGTTTTCTTCACAGGTGCATTCAGCCCTGCGAGTTGTGGGTGCAGGCGTCAGCTTCAGCCGTTTATATTTGATTACTCCTCTTTTAAAAGAACGTTGCTCTCAGAGAGCATTTCAGTGCCTTGGGGCACAAGGAAAGGAATGGGGGTTTTTTTGTTGTTGTTGTTTTGAAGTCAGCGTTTGCTCTTTGCCTGTCAGGGTACTCTGCTTCAGTTTCCCCATTTGTGGGTTCTTTCCCTCATGCTGGTGACTTTCAGCAGGCCTTCCTGGTAGTAGTCTAATAGTGGATTAGTGCCATCTTTCAGAGGGTTTGAAACTGGAATACTTGAGAGTCTTTCTCTCTCTAAAAAAAAAAAGCAGTTATGCCTGCAGTGAGGTCTTGAATGTGTGGCAGGTATTCATGGTACAAAAACTGGATGCAGAATTCACAATCCTAAATGTCAGCCTGACAATTTGGACACGAGTGCTGCGTGAGGGATTGCTTTAGGATGGACATTGCACCCCAAGGAGTAAATTTTGCTGCCTCTGAGCACCAGAAATAAGTGAGGAATGAGAGGCAATGGAACTGGAGGAGCCACAGCCCATCTGCTCTTGGCTTCTTGACAGCTCTTGAGGGTTACTGCATCTGGAGTGTGGTTTGGAGCACCTCCAGGTCACATCACAAACGAGGGGCTACGGGAATCTCCTCTGCAGTTTCCTCACTTCTCTGGTGCTCGATCTGAATCCCAGAAGTTTGAGGCTTTGAAGAAACCCTGTCCAACCACATAAACCCACGAGGTTTGTGAACTCACAAAAGCTCCTAGTGAGTATCTGTGATGGGAGGCGGTTGCTTCAGAGTGAGGATCTGCTTGTGAAGAGTGGCTGAGGAAGGCTTAATCTGAATGAACGAAATGTGTGAATTGAGAGGGGATTAGCAATGCCACATAAATGGATGGATTCCTTAAATTCTTCTCTTCAGAATGAAAACGCTCCTAATTTGTTTCAGCCTAATTATGAAGGAGAACATTATATAAGTCTTTAATGAGATCGAAATTACTGACCATAAAAGTGAGTTTGGGTTAATTTTTTTGTGTCTCCCAGCAGGTGTGAGATTGGAACACAGTCCTGAATGTTATTTTTAGTAAGAAACTTGTATAGTCTTTAGTGTGGATTTTAGTAACTGATTCTGATAATGTAGGAAATATTTTTATTACGATTATATTATTTTTAATCTTAAGACATAAAAGCTCTGAATAAGCCATTAATTAATCCTCACCGTGTCCCTGTGAGGCTGGTAAAGGCTTTGTAGCGATTGCTTCATTCGTTGCTGTGCTATGTCTGCTTTCAGTGTGGAATACAGCAAGGCAAAGCAGTGCTACAAGATGTGGGAGAGAAGATGAATATCAAATCTTATTGAATGCATGGGAGGAATTAAGAAAGGGTGAGGGGGGAATGTTACTCCCCAGCTTAGAATTTGCTCAAACCACTGTGATGCACTCTTGAGAAAATATCAGGGGAGCTTTAGCAATCAGGGTGCCTGCTTTATGTCTAACCAGATCCACAGCACATGTAAGAGTACCACACACTGTGCACTGTGGTGGGGGAACGGCTTAATAGCAGGGTGTAAACGGCAAGGATTAAAAATAATTTATCTGATTTCCTTTAGGAAATAGGATATATTTATTTCAATGATATTCCTGTAAAAAAAGAAAGAGAAGAATAGTCAAACCTAGTGAGATCATGACTGCTCTCTGAAGGCTGACTCTCCAGATTCACAACCTGCTCCGTTGGTGTTGCAATGCAAAGTGGTACTCCTCAGTGCCCTCTCTGTGTGGCCAGCTTCTTTCTTTTCCTCGGTGGACAGTTTATTTTCTACTCAGTGCTAAATCTCATGGTTTTTTTTACTTCTTTAAATGAGACCAAACACTGCACTTTTGTTCTTCTCCTATTCCAGTGCCTTTTTGCTGATCTTCTCTGCATGTATCTGAAAGGTCAGGAAAACAAATCAATACAGAAAAGGACCTCCTGCCCCTTTTAACCTAACCTGTAGGAGGGAAGGAAGGGAAATCACAAGTTACATGAAAGGGAACTTTAAATATGCTTGAAAAAAATCACAGTTGGGAGTGAGGCTTTGTAAGGACAGGTGTTGACAAGACCAGCCTCTGCAGTTCACAGGGTGCCTTTGTGAACTCATGGTCTTCTCCTCCATGACAGCATACATAGGCAAGATCTGTAGACCTGAAAGAGGTACTGTAACAGGGAATGAAATGTCCTTCTCATTTCAGCATCGTTGACCTTGAAGGTCTCTGCAAGGGAGACCTTGGTGCACTGGGAGCTGAACTGAGCCTTACTACGTGATTTGAGGGCTAGCAAATGCTGAGTGCTGTCTTCTGCTGGCTGGGTTTGCTTCAGTACTTTCTGGTCGCCACTATTTTATTTGCACTCCTCCAGGTGACCAGCTCCTTTTTCTGCAGATAACCACTGTGCACACTGCAGAGCATCAGGGAACAGGAGAGGCCCCATATCTGCACAACAGCTGGATTCCTGCTGCACAGTCACTGGAGCAGCCAGGCCTACAATTGAGTTTTAGTCTAAACTCAAGCCTGAATACTAAAACCAAGTTTACTAATCATGGCCTCTGCTCCCAACATCTATCCTCAATTTGAGGGTCCTCCAGAGCACTCCTGGGAGCTTCCTCCACAGTCGGTGGAGAGGAGATAACTCTCTCTGTCTTTTCCAATGATTAAGACTTCTCGATTGCATATATAGAGTCTTCAGGTAAACATCTTATGTTAGATGCTAAACATTCAGCCCTTAATCTCTTAAATTATTTTAGTCTTTAAACATCTGCTTTTGAGTTTAGCCTTGATTGTTCTATCAGGTGCAAGACTGTTGCACATGCTGCTAATGTACTTTCCTTCCAGCCCAAATGCCTTTTGAACAACTGCTTTTCACTTGGTATTTATTTGGCAAATACCACAGTGTGAAAAAGGGGATAATTGCTTTGCCTTCCTTCCCACATCAAGGTCGGCAAACGGAAACACAGAAAGCAAAGTGAGCCATCCACCCCTTTAAAACCCAGGAGTTTCTAGCAGTGGCCACCCATCCTGGATAAATGGCAGCACTTTTCCTGGATATTGTTCTGTGCCCCTCACTAGCCATCTGCTTCATTATCTAGGCCTCTTTCTGTCTGCAAGCATGTTGGTCAGTGAGCTTTCCAGTGATGACAGCAGGATGCAATATTTACTGAAGGGAGCAGAGCTGTTGGTTTGGGAGCACATGGGGAGACTGCAAGAAAAAGTTAGCCAGTCTCAGCATCTGCCTCAGCTTCACTCAGGCTGAACTGAGCTTAGAAGTCAGAGTGGGTCACAGAGACTCTGAAGAAAGCAAGAAATTAAAACAGTAAGTCTGTGCATGGTCACCCAGCAGTGGTAAGGGCTGACTGACTCCAGAAACTGAGGCCAAACGCATGGGAATGAAGTGGCAGTGGGATTAAATTTGAATTTTACAAACTCCAGCCAGCATTGACAGGAGCAGCCATGGAAACAATCAGCAGAGTCTTACTGCATGGGATGTCTAAGGCAGGGAAACCTGGTCCTCTTGCTAGCAAGAGATGATGGAGCCAGAGTGTGTCACTGCTCGAGTTTTTGACCCAGCACAACCTGGTCCCCAGAAGCAAGTCTGCTTCCATCAGCATCCCAGGAGTGCTCACTCACTGGCTGTCTCTCAGAAGCTGTGACAGATTGGGAGCTGGATACACACAGAGTGATTTGAAGTATCTGGGATGCTGTTCTAGATTCTCAAGCACTAAAGCCAGTGGTGGGTCCATACTCACACAGCAATTTTGGTGGTCAATGATTTCTTTAGAGGTGAGAGAAAAGCTTGAGTTAGGCTTAGATATATTTGTTTACTAATTATAACCTTGACTTACTCTGACTTCATACAACATAAGTTGTTAAGTATCCCTCATAACCCACTCTCTTGCAGGTTAGAGGTCTTACTCTCACACAAATAGTGCAATACAACCTTTAAGGGAAAAAAAAATAGTGTTTCGTAAACTAAACTGCTTTGGAGGCCTGGTTATTAAACACTTCACTTGATTTCGGTATCCTCCTTCTTGAAACTTGAACACAGGCTTTGAAATAACAATGGCAATTCTGGCTTTTCAGACACTTACTAGCGACTTTATTGACAATGCAAATTCCCCCATCTCAGTCAAGTTCACACTGTAGCAGTTGCTTTTCGTTCACGCTGGCAAATGCAGGAGCAGAAGAAGATCCTGATAATTACAATCCCTGAAGGCATTCCTTGCCCTCCATGACTCAAGAGAAGGCTGTAAATGCTGCATCCAATACTCCTCGTTACGCTGTCTCAGAAGCAAAATTGACAGTGTGGGGTGCAAAACCATTAATTTTCAGCTGTGGCACTGAGGACTAAATTTTGCTCTTGACACTGGAAAAATGATGCAACTCTGGATTCACATGGGTGAGGGTATGTTCTGACTGAGACCTTTTTAGTTCAATAGATTGGGGAAGATGTTGGAAAAACAAATGTTGAGGGGAATAGGATCCTAGNCACCCTTTAGATATTTGTAAATAATAATGAGATGCCCCCTCAGTCTCCTGTTCTCCAGACTAAACAGCCCCAGGTCCTGCAGCCTCATAAGGAAGATGCTCCAGTCCCCTGATCATCTTGGTGGCCCTGTGCTGGCCTCTCTCCAGCAGTTCCCTGTCCCTCTTGAGCTTGGGAAGCCCAGAACTGGACTCAGGACTCCAGATGAGGCCTCACCAGGGCAGAGGGGGAGCAGAACCTTTCTCAACCTCTTCCTCATTTCAACACTATATAGAAAAAAACCACCCCAAAGGCAGCTCCTCTAAAGACTATTTTTTTTTGCCTAAACTTTACCTATCCCTTGAAAAAGAAGAGCAACATTCTTTGGGAAAGAGAAAAGAACTGATGTTAATAACACTGTTTTCCCGTAGTTGTACTCAGGCTGGTGTTCCTGGAACACTTGGGTTGTGGCATTTCAGCAATCAAGTAATATCATCACATGGACGTGACATGACAGGTCTCTTATCACACACAAGCTATAAGTGTTGTCCACAGAAATGCACTTTATCACATCTCAGAGTAGGTGCTGGCACAGGGCTGCCAGTTTTTCTCTCCTCGACAGCAAAGCAATATTAATCCCACAAAAGGCCTCGCACGAACTTTACGTATCGGTCAGAACTGGTTTTGTGTGGAGTAGCTGCTCCTTGTTTTGTTTGACTTGTTTGCGTTTTGTTCTTCATTTTAATTCGTATTCCTGTTCCAACATGACTTGCAGAAGTTGCCTAGAAACCATCTCGCGTCAGCTCACTCACTCAGAACACACAGCTCCCCATATACAGGCAGAGAGATAAGCTGAACTTCCGAATTTTTTATAAAGAACTGTAATTAAGCACCCCCTTCTGCCTCCCATGGATGTGATATCTGAGAAGTCAGGGCAAAAAACAAGAAGACATCACTGAGTCAGAACTGTCTGGCACGTGTTTTGGGTGGGAGTGTGTGGATGAAGGTGCTCTTGAGGTGGTGGCAGTCAGAGCTGTATTTGCCCCCAGTAGAAGGTCAAGCAGGCTTCTGGTGGACTCTCTGCTCTTTCTGGTGTCACAAAGCAGCCTCAGACTTAGTTCAACTGAGCTTTACACTTTTGCCTCCCTGCTTCTGCAATAACAGTTATATCCTTCGCTGTGCATTCTCTCCAAATTCTCCTCTCAGCTCACTCTGTCTCCCTCTAGTAGTTGTGACCCACTCTTCTTCTGCAACCAGAACGAGTGGTATGTGTGTGGAAGCTAGAAAACTGATGGGATTTCTTGTGTTCTTCCAGGATAAAATCACCTTACGTGTGATAAATCCAGAGAAGCTGGTAGCTCTAAACACAGACCCGATGTTGGAAACATCTCATTCAAGCAGAGCTTGGAAAATAAAGGGTTTGTCTGGACACCAGCTGGGCTAGAAGAATTTGGATTTTGAATCAAACCCCAAAGGTTTTATTAAGCTTTCTGGGAAAATACAGAACCAGAAAACTAATTTTGGGTTGAACTGTAACACTTTACTTGGAAAATATTTCTTTTGGGGTGTCCAGCCTTTCTGCTTGCAACTTGGAATGTTTTTTAAGAGAAAAATGCCATCTCAGGAAGAAGTGCTGAAAGGAATTAAATACTGAAGTTGAAAATGAATGTGTCAACACTGAAAGAAAAAAATTGCTCCCTTTGTGAGACTTGAAACAATTAAATTTGGGTTGAATTTCCCAATGCTTCTGCTGTTCCCAAAACTGCTCTTTCGAGCAAGGTTTGCAATGCCTTGTTCTACACGTGTGCAGATAATAAGTAAAGGTTTTAAGGACAAATGTGAATACCTGCATTGAAACTTTCACACATGATGCACTACCAATTGTAAACTCTCCCTCCTCACTCTT
Organism: Urocolius indicus; assembly: GCA_013401255.1. Lineage (NCBI taxonomy): Eukaryota > Metazoa > Chordata > Aves > Coliiformes > Coliidae > Urocolius > Urocolius indicus. Next base: position 16,104 of record WBNH01000971.1, on the reverse strand, counting down.
TCCTCTCTTTCTTAATGCCTCTCCCCTGCTGCTGTTGCTTTTTTGACAGGGTGCTTTCACCTGTTCCCCATGCTGAGAGCTTTCCCACTAGCATTCTCCAGGACTGACAGATGTAGTTTGTTCTCCTACACTAGTGAGTTCCAGAGGCCACAATGGGATGTGGCTTGAATAAAGGAGATTATTAGAGAAAAAGCAAAACTGAAGCTGCACTGCACTGAGCTGCTGGTGGGGTGGAGGTGGGCAGAGGTTGGAGGACTGAGCTCCTTGGGGATGAGGGCTGGACACTGTGGTTCAACACTGTTCAAAGCAGCAACTTTCTGGTGAAAATGGTTAGTTAGTGACTGATTCACCTTCATGTTTGAAGCCAGCTTCTCTGCTTGCCTTTAAGGGGGATTCTGAATATTAGCATATTAGAGATAGTAAGCAAAGCTCTCCTTTAGAGATGCTGGTTGAGATGGTGTGGCTGAGGGTTTCCAAAAACCCTGGGAGCTGAGGTGGTTTGAAGTGGAAAGGGTGAATGCCTGGGCATGGTATGGATTGTTTATATGAGCTCTGATCCTGCTTTCCTGAGCATTTTAGCAGATGCTAGGGTCAGAAGGAAGGAAGAGCAAGACAGCTTTGAATGTTAGGACTCAGTGCTTATCTATCACTCTCAGAAACTATGGGTAGATTTTGGTCTCTGCCAAGCAATAATGTTCAATTTGTTCTCCACGTGCACCCAAAATGCAAGAGGTTGGATCTCACCAACTCCAGAATTCAACTCTATGGACGAGTTTGAAGAAACGTGAGAGATCCTTTGTTTATACCTTCCTCTCCCCTAAGGAGTGATAAAAGGTAGATGAGTACGTGGCTGAGGCCACTTAGACTGTATTTGCAGCTGCTGATTGTTCCTGCCTTTCACAAGGTGATGCATGAGCTCTGAGAAACACGAGGGATTTACTGACATGGTAGAGGTCAGGCAGCAAGACATCACTGTTTGGAATGCTAAATCCCCTTACAGATTTAAATGCACACGTTGGTCTTGGCAATGCAAGCCAGTCAGTCTTGAGCACTGACCTAAGGAAACATTTCTAATAAAGAGAACTAATTTCCTGGAAATCAGAGCATAGAGGTTTAATCTGACATCATGCAGCGTACCGTTGTTCTGGTGATCTAGCAGACTGAAGGTGATTAGTTCCTCTGACCTCAAGGAATTCCAAGTCCTTTAAGGTGGAACGTTTATTTCAGCAATTCAATGACAGAAATCTTAGGGGCAGAAGTTTGAAAGAAACCTTTGTCTGTTACTGCAAGAAAGATATAGATTAAATCTACCAAAATAATCCTAATTTTGCTCTGCAAAGGCAATTTAAATCTGTAAGCAAAAAAAAAAAAAGTTGATCTGGAGCACTAAAAGCTCAGGTGCCTTCTTTGTGGTGGTATGGCTTCAGCATGAGTGTATGGTAGCATCTCTGCAAGTGACAGCCAGCAGCAGAAGGAAAGTCTTGCTAGCCTAGGGATTGGGAAACCTTTGAAAAGCATGTCATGTGGTTTTCAGCACAAACAGAGCAACTCTTTAGGGATCTCCTGACCCTCAACTTAATGCAATGAGTTGCAAATCTTTATTTCACCCGTGTAGCTAGTTATTTCTGATGGTCTGGAATACTTGCTTCAGACAGTGAATTTGACAGCAAAGCAGAGCAATGTGAAGGAGAATACACCTGACTTAAACCCGTTTTGAGTTTCATAAAAGCTCCTATTGTGTTGGTGGCAATCCCAAGCATGCTTTGTTTAACTCGAGCTAGATAAAAGCAAAGTATTGGGTTTAGTTGTCTTAAGTAACTCTCTAGTTAGTGCTCTCTGGAGAGAGCTGTCCTAAGGTATATCAAAAGGAAAGAATTGCCTCTTGGAAGTGTCATGTTTACCCTCTGTTGCCGCTAGAGAAAATTTAAGCAGCTCAATTGGACTGTGTGCAGGTGAAGCTAAGAAACCACAAGGGACTGGATGCCCTTTGGCAGCTGTGGAAATTACTTATCTGTTGAGTGGACCCTACCAATAGTCTACATAATCTTATATAGACTTATATAAACATACAGAAATAGTTGCCGGCTTGGCTTAGTTACAAGCTAATGTCTTCCAATACAGCCTTGGCACGCATGAGTTTCATTTTTAACTGTACAGGAATGTTGATCAGAGGACTGGCAGAAGTGCTAAGCATCAGAGAGACCCAGTCTTTATTTTTAACACAAAGCAGTTAGTGGATATTGTTGTAAATCTCCTGAAAATTCCCTCCATACTCAAAGTGCTGCAAGTTGTTATAAGTATGAATGCATTTATCATAGGTAAGGAGGTTGAGTTCCAGTTTGCAGCTGAAGAAGGGAGCCAGTACCTGAGCATCAAGGTGTGGCTGGCGCTTCCCTAGTGCAGATAGCTGTCCCTTGTGGCTGTTTGCTCTGAGTTCTTTGGTTTCCCTCCAGTTATGCCCTATCTCTCCTTGGTTATCCAGGATATATTAATGTCTCCTGTAGAAGTTAATCAAGTTTTCAAGGCAGAGTCAAACCCTCGTTGAACAGGTTTTTCTTGAGAAGAACCAATAAACAGAAGAGCCACAAAACTGGGATGTGAGGCTAGTTACAGTCAGTGAAATGTGTCCCACTCTGCTTTATTACAAGTGAAGGGAAAAGGCATTATATTCCAAAAATGCAGTAAAACAAGTGCCATTTTGGTTTTATAGTGCTTTAATATATTTGTATATCTCTGCTACTGAGTCTTTGGATGCCAGGGCTGTTAGGTCATGCTGCTTTAGTCTCTGAATAAGCAATCAGCTAATTAAGTTCTTTGGTTTACATTCACATGTGCATCTTTCTGTGTCTTGCAGCTTCCCTACAGCAGTAGTTAAAAGTCATAGCTGCTTTATTCTCTTGTTTTGTTCACATGGAGCACTCTGGTTACTATCAAAGTGGTAAAGTTCAGAGAGAGACCACAGTGCAAAATTCAAGTGCTAAAAATAAATAACAGGCCAAACACTCAAGACATGGGACACAATTTCCACTGAAGTCAAATGCAACTCAGTTCTTGTGCATGTCTACCTGCAGGAGCACTTGTATCCAGCTTAGTGCCAGTCAAATTTGAATTTAATAAACATTCAGGAATGTGCTTCACAAAGCTCTGGCTAAACACGTCCTCCCACACCGTGCTGTTTTGGCAGCTGTCTCCTATGTCTCCCAACCCCACAAAAGCACCTGAGTAGGATGTCTGTCTGCTTGGACTTGGCATCCTAGCCATAAATCCCTAGCTGTCATTCCTGTGCTGAAAGCTGTCAAAGGGCTGCTAGAGGAAAAATCATCTCTAGCTTCAGCCTTGCCTTCTGTCTAGAAATATACTCCTTACCTGGCATGCTGTAGAAGCGAGGAGGTACGCCAGGGTGTTCACTGATGCTGCAGCTGGGAATCATGATAAATAGAAAATGTCTGAGAGCTGAAACTCAGCTTACAGCCCCTAAGTGCGCGAGAGCAATCCAGCACCTGCAGCCTAGGAAGCTGGGCTGAAAGATAAGTGAGTTTTTACATATCCTGTTTAAGGTTGTTACCAGCATCATCGTTACTGGAGATGGTTTAGGTAGTGAAATAAAATGCACGTAGCCAGGCTCTGACAAACCATGGGGCAGATACATGGTTGTGGGGAGAGTAGATTTTAGCTGCAGCATCTGAGAACAGAGAAGGAGCTAGCAAATGTACAGCCATGGACTGAAGCTTGCACCGAGTGAGGTCTGCACTTAGATGAAACATATTCCTTAGTGACATATCAAGGCTGATGTTGTGGACTCTAAATGGGATCCTATGATGAGCCCAATCTTTGAAGGTATTGGATTAACATCACTCCTCATTCCAGCTTATTATGTGTCCTGCAGTACCTGTCATGTCTCTCTGCCATCTCCAGCAAATAACAACTCTCGCAATTATGAGGGCTTTGTGTGCCTGCAGGTCAGAAATATTGTCTCACAAAGGGCAGGCTTTCCCCATCTCAGCACCGCAAATTCTTCCTTCATGTAGTGATTTGGCCCTTTTTGCCTCCCTTTTCCTCTGCAGACACTAGTTTGTGAAGGAGCAGAGGCTTTATGGACAGGAAAACGCCAAGAGGCAGCTTCACTTCCTATCTTTCCCATTTTTCTACCTGACTCTCCTTCTTCTCTCTGGAGCAGGAACCAAATTTAATATCAAACATGCAAGCTCTGCTTTGCTCAGGGTCTGATCAAAAATCCACTAAAATCAATGGAAAAATTCCCATGGACTTTGCTGTTCTCCAGATCATTTCCAGCTCCCATCTGGCTACATCCCTTTGGGTGTACAGTCATGCAGGATGGCTGTGGGAGCTCAGAGGGCGGTGGATTTTCAGCAAAGCCACTTGCAAAAGAGAGCCTTGTCTCCCTGTGCAAAACGTGAGGCTCTTGAGTTTTCCGCTTCGTCCAAATCTGCACCTCATCTGCTTTCCCATGCTTGCGTTTACATTGTAATGTGGCAGTTGAGAGCATGTTTTTCCATGCTGTCCCTTTTTCCTCTCATCTTCGGTTGCTTGCTGGTTCCCCCTCCTCACCTTCCTCACCTCCAGCCTGCCATCCCAGAGCAGCAGAGATCCACTGCCCCATCTCCGGATGCATCCTCCATCCAGATGGTGCATCTTCCATCTCTGCTGATGTCTGAGATGGCTGTTAGGTTACTGCTCCCTAATATGGCTGTGAAATCCAAGTCAGAGCTTTGCCACATTGTCCACATGTACCTTCCACTATCCCTGCAGTACTGCCACGTCACTGACTGCATCTTCACAAAATAACCTTGAAACCACAGCTGGAGGCAGGGCAGGGGCATGTGGGGAGGGTCTGCTGAGAAAGCAAGTGTTGGAGGTAATGCTTTCCATTTGCCACACGTGGCTTCAGCATGGGAGCTTTGGTTTGTCAAAAATATGGGAATAATAACAGCACTTTTGATCTTCAAAGTGCTCTTCGTTCACTAACTAATGAGTGTAAAGTTAGGCTTTACAAATTGGTCATACTCTGAAAACACATTTGGTAGCAAAGACCAAGGGTCAAGCTTCCTGCTACTATAGCACCTTTGGAACGTCAGTGCCAATTTCATAGTGTGAACATTAAGGCCCAAAGTCTGTTCTAAGGGTACAACATCTTGTTTAGTCAATAGGAATTGCATGCCTGTTAATGAAGGCAGAATCAGACCCTAATTCATTTCAGGTTTGCCACATACATTCTTCCATTTTAATACAGACAGTTACTGGCAACATCTACCCTCACGTATGAACAGATCTGAGCTTTGAAATCTATGAATTGGATAGCAGTCCTGATATGAGACTTCATATACAAACATTTCTCATGTTGGTTTCTGTGGGATCCTTTGCCAGGGCAGGCAGAATGACCCCAAAGTACCCAGCCAGCTTCTGTTGTACAGCATCATGTGAATGCAGCCAAACACACACACACACAGGGCCAGCTTTGTGGATACTGTGATGAGCCTGTGATGTTGAGTCCTTGGTTCCCCTATGCAATCAGCGATCTAACAAGAGCAAGCTGCATGAGCTTTACTGTTGATGTATGGATGATGTGGCCGTAGCTCTGTCATGGGAGGAAGGATCCCAAACTGAGCATGGCATGGGAGGGGTGAAGGCTTTCTTCAGGAGCGAGGCCAGAGTCACAGCCTTGCAAGGTAAATACAAAGCAAGCTAATTTTAAAGGCATCAAATTATTCAGGATTGAGTTAAGTCAGCTCTGCAAAACACAAGGTCCCTGTCTGGTATCGGCGATGGAGCTAGGTGAAAGCTGGGCCTAGATCTGCTGCACTAAAGAGCTGCAGGCACTGATTCCCAGTTCTCTTGGGTGAGAGAAAGATCAGCCTTGTGTTTATGTTTGCAAGATTAAGTATCTCAAATCATAAATGTCAATAGAATTATAAACTACATTGAAAGCTTCCAAGTTGTTTAGAATGAAATAACAAGGCTGTAACGCAGCCAAGCCAAGTATTGCTCAGACCCGTCCGACCCTTGCGGGAGGCAAAGGAAGCTTTCAGTTTCTTTGTTCAATGACTTCATTAAATTCCAATTCCTCTTAAAAGCTTGGCAGTCCTTATCCTCTGCCACTTACTTCTGATACAAGTCCTCTCTGTTTGGCCTCAAATTTCTCATGCTTTCTGTGTTCACCCACCTTCCTACATGCCCAAGCCTCGCTGAGCCTCAAGGCAGTGCCCCTAGTAAGGACAGCTGATGGTATTTTTTGCTAGGAATGTACGTGTCCTGTGTAGCCACTGTGACAATCGGATGTGTGAGCAGGAGAAAAGTGGCTCTTGACACCAGCAGGACTGGTGCTACTAGGAAGGAGAAGAGTGGGTCTTCCCATTCCCTGAAGCAAATGAGAGGGTGTAAGCTGTGTAGCTCTTTGCCCATGGTCTTCCATACCACCATACCCATAGGGAAGAAAGGGTCAGTAGTATGCCTTGCTTTGGACACTGTTAGTGAAGCAAAATCACATCTGAGGAGAGGAAGTTTTCAAACCTTCAATGTGTAACATGAGGGAAAATCTCATGTCTGCAGTACAGGGGAGTTTTCTGGACTGGTGTTGGGTACACACTTTCTTTGCCACGCCAACCCTTGTTAATTCCCCTAGGCAAAGTCCCTTGGGTAGGGCCTGCTGCAATTTGCATAGGAGGATACGTGGTGAAGTTCTCGTACAGAAATCACAACACAATCTGTGAGGCTTACAGCCCTCTCCATTAAGACAGGCATTCCTAATAGCTTGGGGCAGCAGTTCTACAATGGCCAGTAAACTCAGATACCTTGGAAAGGCTGGACATGAGACTGACTTGGCAAACTGCTCCCAGGATCAGAGCCTGACGCATAGGTTTTGTCCAGTTCATGTCTTGACGTGGTACCTGGCTTTCAGTAGTTCAGTATAAGTTGCAGATCACTCAAAGTTGGTCTGTGCAAGCTCCATATCTTTCAAAACCTAAAGCTCTATGACTCGAACACATGCTGAGATTAACTTGAGGTTTCTGCCAAACCTCTCACCTCTTCTCTGTGTCTTCACATCTGTGCTAAATATATTTAAAGGTTTGCCAGTGCCAGACAAAAGCTAAATATGACATCAGAGGCTTAACATCCTCCTGATATTCCAGAAGCTCTATTCCACCATGCCATAGGAGAATATATTTTGTTGGTATATAATGTATGGCCCACAACATGCTTTTCACTAGGCTAAATTTGCCCAGCAAGGGCTGATACTATAAGTAAATCTAGCCAAATCACAGTAGTATTTCTAAGAGGTGATGCTTTAGTTCTCTTAGCACGTCTAGAAAAAGACCTTGTGAGTCCTCTGCAGGGAGATTGTGTATGAGCCTTTCTGACTGCTGAAAGAAGTGGTCCCAGGACTGTTCCAACTGGCTGATCTGGTGACATGAAAGTGTTGTCGTTTACACGCTCTGGAGAGCTTCAGGATGCAAGGAAGATGGATAGTTATTCTTCTTGTGCCTGCTTAAACAATATATTTGATCCTGTCACCTGCCCTCTGTGAACTGCCTTCTTTAGAAATCAGTATTAATGATGCAGATCAAACCTAGATGCTGTCACTTATCCCATTTGCCTCAACAGCCTTTGTTAAAAAAAATGAAACAGTCTTTTTGACCTTAAAATGTGGAGGTGATATTGTGTTTGTAAAACTGTTAGGAGAGGTTCTAAGGACTAGAAAAGTACTTCACTGGAAGAATGTGTTAGCAACTGCTACTTGATCACAGGGACACCTGTGTTCTTGGTAGCAGAAGTAGAAAACAGACCTGTCCTCATCTTATATTCCTCATATATTGACATCATTTGTTTATAAAGTGATCTGGCCTTGCTTTATGGTCTTTAAGGAACCTTGAAAAAAGAACTGCTTGACAATACAGTGACTATATCTTTAGCAGATAGCACTCAAGGCCCATTACCACCTTCCTCCTCTTCTTCCCACAGTCTAGCTCCACATCATTGGTGATCAATGGCACCAAGGTCTGTGGCCAGTGGAGTTCCTCAGGGATTGGTTCTGGGGCCAGTCTTTTTCAACATCTTCATCAACCACCTGGATGAGGGGACAGACTGTACCCTCAGCAAGTTGGTTTGCCACCTGACCTAGGTGAACCTGCTTTTGCAGGGGGATTGGACTAGGTGATCTCTAAAGATCCCTTCCAATCCCTACCATTCTATGATTCTATGATCATTACTAATGAAATGCATAGTTTTTTGATCAGACTTTCTTTGCTGGAACAGAAGCAGGGATTTGAACTAAGCTCTCCAACTTCTCAAGTGTGGAGACTGTCTGTCTAGCGATGTGTCAAGTATCTGTCTAGTGCCAGACCAAGGATCTGCCTGGTGCTGAGTCCTCCTTGCAGCAGTGACCAGATGTGAGTGCCTGGGGAAGACTTCAAGCATGTCAAACATCCATTTCCTGGGTGTGTTCCCAGCCTTTAACTATCTTCAAGGGTTTTCCTACATCAAATGCTGTTTCTACGTATTAATAACTCCCAAGGTATTTATCTTCCATGACTTGCCTGCTGTCCCTTTGAATCCCTGCTCCAGCTGTGGACCATGATCACCTACTCCAGATGTCAGTCCAGACTATTCTCTCTTTCCAGTCTCCAGCTGGTTGACATAACTTTCTTCCCCACATCCTTGTCATCAGTTCCCACTGCCATTATCTGTGTAATTTATTACCAACTGTGCAATAATGAAAGGTCTTGGAAGTGTTAATAAAAAATAATGTTAATATATTCTTAGATTTATTTGTGATTATTATTATTATTAAGCTGGAGAGTTTGCAGGTTTGTGTTTGGAAGGAATCAAACAATTTAAACAGGGTAAAAAAAGTCAACGTGATAACTACTCTTAGTGTGGGGAAAGGCTGGGACAGTGAAGTGTGCTTGGGATTGGTAACCTTTTCACCTCAATCAGCAGCAACTGGAACAATTTGCCCTCAGTCTGCCTGTCTCTGGCTTGCTAAATGTTCAAATACTCCATGCAAGGTGGAGCTGACTGAATTTACAAAGAAGCTTTGGCCACATTGAAACTGCTTGCTTTTTTTTTTTTTTCTTTTCCCCTCCTAGCAAATAAATGATTCATCTGCCAAAAATATCGTAAGCACCTATCACAACAGCACCAGTTGTTCCTGGGTTATCTTGGAGTTTACAGCAAACCCAGTTAACTGGTACTCTTACAGTGAAGGAGGTGGTAGATATGTACATTTGTCCAGGCAGGATGATCTTTTCATTGCTGATCAAGGCTGAGCTGTTTACTTCTGCCTAGCCCGGGGGGGGAACTCTTCCTTCTCACGCAGGAACTTGGGATTCCATCACTCTGCAACAGAACTAAGAATAGCAAATAGACCCAGCTTGCAAACAATTGGGAGGCTGAAATTTGTTTGCCCAGAGTGTTTGTCAAATAGTTATAAATACAGAAGAGGTTTGTTTAAAAAGAAAAGAGAACCTTGCTTGCAAAACAAACTGTGAGAGGCTGAGGCTGGACTATCTAAAATGATTTGTGACCAATAACTCGGTCAGTTCTATGAGCCTCTGTCTGCTCTTGCACAGATGGGAGTCACTCCTTTCCAGAGTAAACACAGCAGCCCAGCCCACTCTCCAGTTACCAGGCTGGAAGAATGCAGTAGGTTTTCTGTTGAGTGTTTGCTTGTTTTATCTGCGTTCACACCTCTCTTGCGTTGATGAGCTGTGAACGCTCAAACAGCCAAGACTTACTCCTCTTGGATACCTAGACAAAGCAAAATTAAACCTCATTATTTGCAAATGGAATAATAGGTTTTAACGTGGGATCCTGTTTTCAGAAAGCCTTGCCAGGTCTCTGGAACAAAGGCTTATGAAGTGAACCAGACATGGGTGTGCCAGTCTTCTGTAAATAAAATCATGCATGTACATAAGTAGGTCTAACAAGTACTCAGACAGAATTAACTGTAAGATCCATATCTTGCCAACAAATCTGTTGAGCAGCTTAAGTTTGGCTTGGTTTTCTTTTTTTGCTGTTGTTGTTGTTGGTTTTTTTTCCCCCAAGTATCAGTGCCTCAGGCAAAGGTCTGTGTGGCCCAGGGAGGAAAAGCTGAAAATGGTCTGTACAAAACGTGTAGTCATGGCTTATCTGCTTACTGTCCCTAGGCAGTGAAAGCCACCAAGAGCCTTTGCAAAACCTTCTCCTGATTATGAGATTTGTGCTTATCCAGGCAGGAAACTGTCGGCTGCCCTGGGATTTTAGGTGGCCCCCTTGCTACTGCAGAGGACATTTGCTACAAACTGTTGGCAGTCCTTCCCTAAAAGCAAGAAAAATATCTGTAACTTCCAATAGACCTGGGACACTGCAAGCTGCCAGAGGCTGATCCATGACCAGTGTCTGCTCTTGTCGAGTAACATGTTTCTGGGCAGTGCTACCCTCTCTTTAAGCACACAGAGCAAGAGGGAAAGCTTCTTTCCTTGTTGCCTGCTTAAATCAGTGCACTGCTTGAGAGGGCATATCGGATGGTTGGTGGAGAGATAACTGACCCACACTGCTTGTTTGGAAAGCCTTAGGAAGGTGGCAGAATTGAGTGCTGGTGCTTTCTTGTGTTCTGGGCAACTGCTGCCTCTTCCAAGGCCTCCCAGAAACCAAGCCAGAGCAAAATGATTGGTAGAGTTGTCTGGGTACCTAACCCCTGTGACTCAGCTGATGGGTGTAGTGCTGCTCTGCCTGGGAGATGTGTTATCTCTCTGCTCTGGAGTTTGCATCTCGGCTTGTGCAACCTGTGTGTCTTCCTAGCTGTGCTCTGCTGGGAAAATCTGCCTTGTGTTTCCAGGTACATGTGTGCATCAGCGTACTGACACATAGTAAAAGAGGGCTCCTGCAGTTACAAAGTCCACTGGTCCAAAGTTAGGAGATGCTTAAGGGACTGTTCACATCTGGATTCTGCTCCTCTTTGCCTCCATCTTGGCATAAAATCAAGCAGGGGTCCTGTGTAAAAAATACTAGTGCTTCATTGCACATGTGTGTGCAGAGGAAAAGGTCTTCTGGGAAAGCTGGTGTTTCCCAACTGTTTGACTTCAGAACCTTCTTGACATTCCTGCAGGGGAAGTTTTTTTGCATGCCATTTCCCAATGGCAACCAAAAGCCCTCGAGCCAGGCCTGAGAACAGCAGCTGTAACAAAGCCCTTGTTTCTCTTCTTCTGTCCTTTGCTTTGGTTTTCCTCCCCGCGTCTCTCCTCTTCCCTTGGTTCCCAGCGTGCCCAGTGCAATATTTAGCACTGGTGTTGAAGCAATGTGTGACCCTGGTGCCTCTGGAATGGGGCACTAGTTCACTTTGGGGTATTTTGGCTCAGTGCTAAAAGGTTTCTGAGGCATACTCAGATGTGGAAGGGGAAGAGTACTGGGGGAGGGAATGAAAGGGAGCAAAAAAAAAAAGAATTCATTTTTAATGCTTTATCTACTGTAACAAAATTGGGATATCAGTTTGCAAGACTAGGAGCAAGCACGGCTTTAGCCTGAGGGCTCTACCTGCTGCATTTGGGATCTCCTGGAAATAAGTCATCTCCAAGCATTTCAAGCAACCTTCACAAATTGTTTATCATGCAAAATGTTAGGCAGCCTAAATACAGGAGTAATGGCCTTGAATGATTGTACCTCAAACTGCTTTTATATGCCTGTTTCTTAACCAACGTTTATGTGCCCTGAACAAAAGTGTTCTCATCCACCAGCATCACCTTAGGCTGGTTTATCAGCTTTTGGAGATCCTGCTTACTGCTTGCACACCATCAAAAATGTCTCTTTTGATGGTGTCAATGAAATATGCCCTTGTTTTGTGTTTCATCATGAAGTAAGATGGCTATTAGGGCAGGAAGGTGTGTTGAAAGGCTTGGCATGGCTGAGCATCAGGTTAGCAGTTAGAAATCTACTCTCAAAGCTGGCACTGGCTGATAAGAGCTTCGAGTGCCTGTATCCAGCTGTGAGAAAGTGATCAGGAAAGGTCAGTGGTGATGGTCATCTGTGAAACACCTGGAGGAAGTGGGAAGATGCATAAAATGAGGTGGTGGGGCTGGTGCAGGAGGAGAGGGAAGCTGCTCTGGAGGAGCTCAGGAGGCAGACAAACTCCTTTGCTAACAAAGGTCAATGGTATAAAGGAAAGGTGTTTGCAGAGCCTAAAGTGGAGCCTGTGAGGCCATGGAGAAGAATAGATGAAGAATGCAGTAGGCTATTGTGCCAGGCAGGACTGGCATCTGGACCTCCTGCTTTCCTCACTCTCTTCTCTCTCATCTCACAGCTTCCACTGCTCCTTGTGCACAAGTTGTACCTTTTTCCTCTGAGCAGTCCATAGCAGGCTCCATTGGCACCCAGTCACATCCTTGTGAGGCAAGTGTGTGAAAATGCCTCATCACACGGTTGCAGGTAGCACGTGTCTGTGCACAAACTGGGTACAGGTGAGAAGAAACTCCAGTGTAAGACATCAGAAAGTCGAGACTGTCAGAAAAAAATAGTAGCATGGAAATTACTAAGTATTAGGTAAGTCTAATGGCCTCTCCAGTCCTGTGTGAAATGCTCACTGAGTCCAGTGAAAAGCCCTTGGCAATAGGTAGATGTAGAATCCTCTACAAGAAGTAAGACTTCTCCTCAAGTCCATCATTGACAGGGATGTAATCAGGGTCACATGGCACGTGGCTTTCTACTGCTCCTGAAACTCTCTTGATGTTTAGTTGTGCATATGAAAATTTCATTATATGAGTCATGAGAGATCTGTGGCCTTGATGGGAGTAAGCTCCATAGTACATGTGTGTTTTCTTGTCTCTGTTCCGCTGTCTGATAGATTCTTTGAATCTGGACTATGATATCAGGAGAAATTCCATATAGTTTTCAAATACCGTTCATTTATTTTCTTTACTCATTTATTTTTTACCCTAGGTTGGTTTTGTCTCTTCTGTTACAATGTGGATGAATCTCAGTTTCTCTTTCTCTGCCCTCTTTGGATTCCTCTTGCCTCATCCTTTTGTCACTGGCTACCCTGTCTTCCTGAAGTGAAGCAGTTTTCTGGTTTGCCTTTTGCATGGCTTATTCCAATATGTGCTTGCTGGCCTGGCATTTTGACCACTACTATGCTGTGCATCCATCCTTCTGGCAAGCTGTTGTAAAGACGTCACCAGCGCACTGTATGCCACCTGCAAAGCTTCCCACCTTACTACTTCTTCAGGCAAAACTCCACACATTCAGCACTTACCTGTATTCCTGAGGGATTTTCTACAGATGGAAATGAATAGCGGATGGGAAGCTACACTGCCACTCTGTCCTAATGTCCTGTGTCATCCTTTTTGTGCTCCCTAGGAGACTTTACTCCTCGCAAGAGCTCTGTGAGGTGATGAATGCTGTATCCCTTTACCTGAGTACTTTCCATCCACACTGCTGGCTTTTAGCTAAGCCACAGTTTGGGCTCAAAGTATCTGACTGGAGCTGGCTTTGGGATTACTACAGGCAAACCAGCCTGTAGCACAATCACACCAGTTCCTCTAGATCCTGGGAGCAAGAACATAGGCCTGGGCAAGGACAGTGAGCGCTTAAGCATGCATCAGAGCTTGGCCTACGTGCCTATGGGATTGCAGACAGCAAATGAGCCTGGAGCTGAAAGGATGCTTAGGGTGAGCGAGTCCAGCTGTGCTCTGTGCACAGATGCAATGAGCACACAAGATGTAGGGCAGACTCATAAAACTTTATTTCCACACTCACTCTGTGTTGTGAGTCTCCATAGATGCAGACCTTAACTCTTGTCTTACTGCCCCACAGCATGTGAACCTCTCCTTGCTTTTCTCAGGACACGGTTCATGTCCATTTTGAGCCACGTGGAATTCCAGCACAATTCTAGACCTATGATCTCGTCCTATTATATCTGATCTTTTTCCATCCTTTCACTGACAGACAGTCCCCACTTCACATCTTGAATTCCAGCTGCTTGGAGAACAATCAGCAAATAAACATCGGAGGAAATACTGGGAAAAAAAACCCCCAACCCTGTGTCTAGCAATTGGGCTTGCTGCCTCCAGGCAGGTGCAGGCTGCCTGTGAACAGCAGCAATTCACTCAGCAGCGCTTTTGAAAGTGAAGAGCTGACGGCAGTGGGGAAGAGTTGAGTGATGTGCTGGGTCTGGGGCCAGGGATGCATGGCTTGTGGATGCCAAGTAGACGGCTGAATTTTAGACGCTGCTAATTTTAGTGCAGCGTGATTTGCTTCACTGAGCTCTCCTGGTGCTCCGAATGCTGGCATTCAGGTTCATCATAATTCTCTACAAAACTTGAAACTCTTGGATACACAAGAATCTCATCTGAGCTTCACCCCCCCCAAAGATGAAGTTTTCCTGTGTGCTCTGACCTTACTGCGAATACATGTCAGACCAAACCAGTAATCATGAACCTGCTGTTCCATATTCTCTCTTCCTCATGATGTTCTTGAACCTATTTTGTATGTAAAACATTTCATAATATGCAGCCAAGTGTTTCGGCATTCAATTCCCTTCCTTCACCCGCCTCTCCTGTTCCTGCGGCTGGTTACAGTTCACTGCCTGGAAGCTGGCAGAGAGAGCGGGCAGCAAGGTAAGTTTTGTTCCTGGGAGAATAAGTCCTTTCAAGTAATTCTTTCTTCAAGGTGACCAGTGTGCACTGATACCGTATCTCAGCTGAAAGCACGGCAGTTTCTGACAGTGCAGTTGTCTGACCTTATCCTTAAAGCTGTGCTCCAGTCCCCAGGCAGGATTGCTGCAGAGAGCCAGGGGTGGGCACAACCCCACGCATCCTCCGTCGTCTTTAAATTCTGGACCTTTCTTCTGCTGGGCTCAGCTTCTCATGTGTTTACAGTGGGGAGCAGGGAGAAGGTCTGCATGAAAATTGCTCAGGTTTGAGAATGTGAGAATGGTTAAAATCCGATTCACAAGTAGATCCGGGCTAAAAGAGTTTCATTTAATCACCAGGTTGCCGTTCAAGATCCAGTTTGTGTAGGTTGTGATGAAATGTGGTTTCCACCAGACAAGTATTCAGTGCTTCACATAATGAAAGTTGGCACTTTGCAGCAATTTCTAAGCAGACACAACTGCAGCTGCCATGGGAAGGCTGAGGCCATCTGTTCCTCCTCGCAGCTGCTGACTCCTTCCCGTGGCCCTCCTCATCCTCGTCCCCAGCCCTGCTGCCTGCAGCTGGGAGCACCCATGGGCATGGGCAGATGGTGAGTGATGGGATTCCTCACACTGTGGCAGTCAGAGATAGAACTGTGACGAGAACTCTGTGTTTGCATGATCCCTGTGTATTTCTGGCATCTCTTACCTAAGAATTGTATGTTTGAAGTACAAGTTGAAGTACAATAGTAGCAGAGTGCAGGAAATTCATGTCATTGCCAGCCTTCTCTGCTTGCCCTGTGTCCATTCAAAGCTGAGTGCTTTGCTTTATATATCTGGTTTCAGTCTATCAGGCTCCAGGAGCTTTCTTTGATTCAGATTTACTAAGCCATGCCTTTTCTTCTGGCAGTACCTGCTCAACACACTGCAACTAGGGTGCTGGCAGTAGTGTAACACTAGTCTTGCCTCATGAAAGCATGTTGAAGTCTGGTCCTTGCAGAACAGCACTGTTCCGTGGTGTCCCTCTCTGAATGCTTCTGCTCTGGAAGAAAAGAAAATCATATAATCACAGAATCTTTTAGGTTGGAAAAGACCTTTAGAGATCATCAGTTCCAACCATTAACCCACCATGAACCCCACCACTAAACCATGTATGTGCCACATTTACATGCCTTTTAGAGGCAGCTTTTCTACAATGGTGAAGGTGCTTTTCCTTCAACACTTGGTTTATTTTGTCATCATTTCCCTCAAAAGACAAGTTTTGAACTTGTAGGGAGTTCCAAAATGAATCCTACAAGGACTTGCATCCAGGTCAGGGCAAGCCTTGGTATCAATACAGGCTGGAGGATGAAAAGATTGACAGCAGCCCTGAGGAGAAGGACTTGAGGGTACTGGTGGATGAAAAGCTGGACATGAGCTGACAGGGTATGTTTGCAGACAGAAAGCCTGGGCTGCATCAAAAGGAGCCTGGCCAGCAGGTTGAGGGA
>WBNH01000969.1:366830-492098 GCA_013401255.1 Urocolius indicus | reverse complement strand
TCCATCCTCCTGACACATATTTGACAATGATCCTTTATATATTTGTAAATATTAATAAGGTCACCTCTCGGTCTCCTCCAAGCTAAAAAGCCCTAGCTCCCTCAGTCTTTCATCATAAGGGACATGCTCCACTCCAATACCATCATCAAGATGATGAAGGAACTCTATCCAGCAGCTCTCTGTCCCTCTTGAACTGAGGGGCTCAGAAGCGGATGTTGCACTTAGGGAAGTGGTCTAGTGGTTGATAGTGTTAGGAAAAAGGTTGGACTTGATAATCTTAAAGATCTCTTCCAGACGAAATGATTCTATGATTCTATGAAGCTGGAAATAATGTAATCACCTACAGTGGAAATTCCAAGTAGAATAGTAGAATCATTATGGTTGGAGAAGACCTTGAAGATCAAGTCCAACAAAGTTTAAGACATGAAGTGCAGGGTCAGGACTTTTCACATCATCTTACATTGTAGACCAGTGCACTTCAAATAGAGAATTTCAGAGACAAAATCGGTTCAACTTCATTACATTATCTTTTCATGAAAATACATGCAACATTGCTTTTCTGATTCATTTACAAACATTGCATATTAGGCAGAACCTGAAGTCATCAGTCACTGTTCAATAGAAAGATGATATATCAAAACAATAACATCAAGAGTACAAGAAAAAAAATGGTGTCTTGAATCAGTTACTTCAAAATAAAATACATGAGGTTGGGTTTAAGAAAGATAGCTTTACTATTCACTGTTTACCAAAAAAAAAGATGCAAATAGAAAGAAGTAGAGCTCTCAGACAAAAGAGACACTTTCTAAGCCTAAAAACTTTTTCAGTCTCCTCAGGTGCTTACTGCAGCTCATAATAAGAATTACTTTACAGAATTTTCAGTCTCTTCATTTCTGGTAGAGAAGAACCCAGGTAGAGTAACATGGGATAGTCTCTGTCGTTCAACGAATGACATCAACTAAGGACAAATTACTTAAAATTAGAAGTGTATGAGAATATATCTGGTGGGGCAGCTGTGAATAGGATTCTCTAGAGAATGTTACTACATCAGCACACATTACTCACATAACGGTAATATATCACAGGACAAAGAACAAGCAACCGCTTAATGAACACCACTCAAAATCAAATTTTTGGTTGTAAGATGCATATTTTATTGACTCCAGAATATCTCTTTAAGATAAAAGACGATGTGGAAATAAACATGGCAAAGAAAATCTTAGAAGTCAGAACTGAGGGCCAGGAGAAAAGAGATATTCAGGTCAATGCTGAAGTAGAATTCTCTTTCTCATGTGAATTTAACACAGGTAATTTCTATTAAAAAATTAATATAAATTTTAAAAAAAGTATTATAATTCAGGGCTAATAACATGTCATGTAACTAGCATTTTAATCTATGTATCTGTACATACCTTTCTTTTTCTCCCACTTCTCCCCACCTTTGGGAGAGATAGCAATACTGCGACTAATCTGTGTATAAGCATATGTTTTAGTCTTTGTAAGTCATGCTAATGTAGCACCTTGTTTAATCCTGCATAGAAAGAGAAACTGAATTTTAGGGCAATGATATACCACAGTCACTAATGTTAAGGTGGGGAAAGAGACCTGTCTTATCTAGGATTGGTACAAGTAACAAACCTGGCTGCTTTAATATCCAGAAACATTTTTGGAAATAGTGATTCATATCAATAGTTTTTTCTACTAACCAATGCAAACATACCAAGGGAAGCTTTTAAGGCATGTGAAGTGACTGAAAAAATAATCCATGCTGCATTGCCTTTGGAATCTTGCTGTAATCCTAAATGCTGAATGCATAACAAAAAAGTACGAAGGGAGAGAAGTGCTTTGGGAACTATTTTTATTCTGGCAGAGTTTTCGTGGTCTGTTTAATTTGGTTCCCGGACTCTGTCCCCTTTTAATTCCCTTGTCATGCAGAATCTATTACAGGAAGCTAATGCCCTCATGGCACCATCTGGTATTATTTAATATGTAACATCATCTTATACATCAAATTATAATTTATAATTAATCAGACAATTTGTATTTTTAATAATCAAGATTACTATTAGAATAAAACCTGAATATATTAATGCACCATAGCACTGCAAAAAATATTTATGATCTCTTATTGTTCTTTTTCACTCTTTCATTGCTTAAGAAAAAGGGTTTAATTTCAATAGCAGATTAATTAAAATATAGTCTGGGAATTTTTACAAATTTTTGCAGAAATGTGCTATCTGAAAGAATGTATGGTTTAGAGAGTTTTAGAAAAGATTACTAGAAATTATTTTCTACTATGTTTACTGCCTCTATCAGTCATTATCAACACTGCACTGTCTTCTGCACTATTGGGATCACCAGCAGGAATTATCTCCCTCAGTTTCAGCATCTCAGTCTTACCCTCTACTGTGTCCAGTTATATCCAAGGACAAATATTTTTACTGATGAGATGCTGCCTATGTCTGTTCAATACTTAGTCTTTCACCATGGTGATTAGCATGGCAATAGGGCAAAAATAGGATATGAGTGTTTTACTACAAAATGGAGTAAACTCCCCTCTTTTTTTATTTATATAATATAAATTATTGGATAGCTACTAAATAAATGATACTCAGTCGGGTTTTAATAAGAAAGCTAAAAAGAAAATTCCAAAGATTAAAAATCAGTACTGTGTCATGTTGCTCCTCATTAAAGCCTGAATTCTGATTATCATTGTATCAAGCACAAAAGTATTGCACCGATATGCATAAACACAAAATCCAAAGATATTTGTGGCCTCACCACTCCACTGTTGTAAAGCTTCTTTTTGAGAAAGTATGTTTCACTTCAGGGTAGTCCAGATTCCACCCACTATGAACTTGCTGCCAGTGGCTGCAAGACAGAAAAGGGCTTTTTGTGAAATTACTGAGAACTACAGAAATGGTTAATAAGCGCAGTAAACATTTTGCAGCAAATCCTGCTGATCTTCCCAGGTTCAAAAAACCCAGGGGAGAGGAGAAGAAGAAATACTGCATGGAGACGTGCCTTATCTCCTTTCAACAGAACAAACTAGAGTGGACATCTGGTGCATTCTCACTTGCACCTGTGTCACAAACCATGGGCTTAACCTCACAGGGAAAAATGTTTGAGCTGAGTTTAATGCTAGATGTGTGTTAACAGGCACAACTGGGAGGCAAATTGATGAAAAAGAGTAAAAATGTGAGAAAGTGCTCTGAAACTGGCAAATGTCCATATTCACACCAAGTCAAATGCCACCTGATCTCAGTGGCATGGAAACAGGTACTCCACCAGCAGACAAGGTGTCCCCATCAATCTGACTGACTGCTGCAAAACAGACACTGAAATAATCCAATAAATTTTATATCCACTTTCTCATTCTAGCCTCAAACCTGTGCTATATGTCTAAAACTTCCTTGAAAGTATAAAATGTGTTTCAATAAGACACCCCTAACCAGATTTTCAAAGTAGCAATATTCATTTACTTGATGGCTTCACACAGTAACAAGAAGCCTTTATGGGGCCTTCAAAAAGCATCTTATAAGTACTGATATATTAATCTTAGAAATTCTCATTTTTGACCCTTCTATAGATCTTTATTAGTAAGATATACAAGAAACTGGAACTGCAAGGAATATTTAAAGTGTTTGTTTCTCTGCTAGCTCTTTGCTGCACGCAAGCATAATCCTTTGCTTGTAATGTCACAGTTGGCGCTTGCACACACAAAAAAAGATTAATTTGTTAGAAACAGAGGATTACACCTTTAACAGGGAGAACAGGGCATACCACTGGGAAGGGAGCTGCACTAACATGCAGATCTAATCCACCAGCTCCTCATTTGCTGAGTTTATGTGAGAGAAGAGATGGGATAACCAGTGTAAAGAAAAGAAAATAAAACCCGACTCAAACCAGACCTAATGTTAAGCATTCCAGTATCATTTAGCTTTAAGAGCATACATTGAGCTTCCTATGGAGAAAAGAGAAGTGATTTGAGAAAAAAAGCATCTCTGAGCAATACCACATAAATACCACAATATTTAAATTCCATCCCTCAGCCCCATTACTTATGTCTAAGGAGCAACATCACTCCACTCTTGAATTCCATGGAGAGAGTGAAATCCTACTGATCAACCACATCAAGGAGTGGAGGTCAGATCCACGGGATCCTAAGTAAAAGACCTATGAAAGGCAATAGATCCCAAAATAAACAAACTGGCAGCTGCTAACTCTGATAAGAACAACTGTCTTACAGAGATAACGGGTAGTACCTGGCTTCTTCAAAAGGTGAAATCTCTCAGTTCTTTCTTAGCACACTTCATTTAGGGAGAAACACTACAGAAAAAGTGTTTCTGTGTAAAGAGAAAAGCCTCCTTCCATGCTCTGTCTGAGTAACACAAATTTTAGAAGAAAAAAAAAAAAAAAGCAATGCATATTAGTTATTTGCTTTCAAATCCTTCTGTATTTTCCTCCCTTGGCTTAGAGAGCTTCTATTTACTGTATAACCAGTCAGCTAGGGGCTAAAATAACCCATACAACTTACCTTTCATAAAGCCTTTTACAAACACTAGTCAAAGAAGAATCCCTTGTCTGTTGTAATACGCATGTAGTCCCCAGTTGCCAAAATACAGCAGCAACCCTGAGAATAAGCAGCATGGCAATGGGAACTATTCTTTGAACTCAGTTCACTTGTGTTTTCAGGCTTTCTTGGTTAGCAAATGTAACGCTTTAAGCAGGAGATTGTGGAAATAGTGAGGTAAATCTTTGCATTGTTTTCTGGCCTGTATAACTCATGATCTATATAACAGGATATTTGAATGTTGATGAACTTTGAGTTTAGGCACACTGAAGTCTCATTACAGCATGTCAGGGAGCAGAATTTGCACTGCTTAAGCCAAGTAGTTACACCAGCTTGTACCAGATGAACACTGAGGAATGATCTCATTGTTTACAAACATGTAAAGGGTAGGTATAAGAAGGATGGAGCCAGGCTGTTCTTAATGATGTCCAATAATAAGACAAGGGGTAATGGGTATAAACTGGACACGAGAAGTTCCAAAAAAATACAAGGAAGAATTTCTTCACTGTGAGGGTGAGGGAACACTGTCACAGGCTCCCCAGATGGGTTGTGTAGTCTCCTTCTCTGGAGACATTCAAAACCCACCTGGATGAATTCCTGTGTTACCTACTCTAGGTGGTCCTGCTCTGGCAGGCGGGTTCGACTAGATGATTTTCTAAGATCCCTTCCAACTCCTAAGATTCTGTGATTCTTAACATATAGCTTAGAATACAGAAAGAACCTTGAGGTTGGCTGAATGAATTAGAGCAGGAGTGTGCATTGCAGAGCTATGTAAAAAGAAAAGCTAGCAACACCTATGGCCTCAGCTACAGCTGTGTGTTGGCTCTTTCATATGTAAACATTGAGTGGGAAAAAAAACAGACTTCTGGCTTTGTAATACAGTCAGAGGGAAAGATTACTCACTGGCAGCACCCTTAGCTGAAATGTAGACACTGGTAACTGCCTGCATTTGACTTCTGGTGGAAGCTGCATGGGTTGATGGGAAAATCTGTGGATAGGTTTGGGATACACTCGAACTCTGAGTGCAAAATGCAGTCTGTTCTAAATTAAAAGCCATGCTTAAATTTTCGATTAACATCATGCTCACATGTAAAAAATACTCACTTCTGTATTTAGCTGAAACTTTTCTTCTCTGTCAGTCTGAGAACTCATAAAGCACATGTCATTATTAGTCCTCAAACTTCTGAAGGAAGTTTCCCACTGCAGTTCAAATATATTCATAAAGCTCCTTCCAGTTTGGATTACTGGAGCACTCGAATCTGTTCAAATAAGGTGCATAAGTCTCTGTTGAATTGGGATCTATAGGAGCATGTATATCGCTACTAACAATGACACACTGTCATGAATGCCTACAAACCTGAAGGCTAGCCTACCACTAATTTATTGCTGTTGGCACCACTTTCTGCCTTAAATATTATATGAATTTATTTTTCAAATACTCTTTCAGTAAATATATGTCTAAATGGGAATTTTTTATCAGATGGACATTTCAATGAAATATTTTATTTCTAAAGCAGGACAAATGGAAAGTAGCTAAAGAAATATGCTGATAATAAAATATGCAGTCAAAGAAAGCACTTTCATAACAGCAGCAGCAGCTGCATGAATGGCTTGCAGAAAAGAACAAATCGTGTTTATAAATAAGCACATGAGGATAAGTTTAATAGATGTGTTTAATTGAAACTTGTAAAGCCAATGAGATTTCTATCTCCTACACTTTAGCTTTTTTGTTGTTGTTGTTCTTGTGACAAAAAGAAAGGGATGGGGGAAGTGGTGAGGAGAGGAGAATATGTGTAAAACCAGCACAAAAGCCAGCCTGCTTCATGCTTGCCTATTTGCTCTCAGAAACCTGAGTCTAACTCTAAAGAAATGTATTGGAATTATATAATCACAAACAAGGACAGGATCCCACTGATGTCACTCAGGAGTGTCTGAATCTTATGGATAGCAGTAGGTTTGGGATGCTGCATAGGAAACACTAAGTTGGAAACAGCTCTGTGACCCAACAGTGAATAGGTTTTGTTAGGCCCTGTTCTACCACCATGAAAATAAATTAAATCACAATCACATGCCGGGTTTCTGTATTTAGTTTGAAGTGGGAAAATGCCTGACAGAGCAACTGGCACCATGAAAGTTCGCTTGATCACTAGGTCTGCTCCAGACTGATTCTTATTCATTTCTCCTGCTTACTCTAATCAGCAGTTTCTGTGCCAGATACAGGAGTGGTTTCAGCCTCTCTGCACCTCCTGGGACCTCTGTCAGACCCTTTGCTATGCAAACCTCTTTCCTAGGTTGCACTTTGCGCATCACTCAATGTCTCTGTCATGAGTAAGGTGGATCTAGGTTGTCCCCTTCATCCTGCACAGAGTGGAGGCATTGGGAAGCACAGATTACCTTGCTGGGAAGCAAGATTGAGGGTAAAGAGAGAGGCAAGACACAGGTAAAGAACTTAACTTCTCCCAGTTCTCAACAGTTCTTGTAATGGTGTGGAAGAACTATGGAAAAAAACTAGATGAGAGAGCTTAAACAGTCTGAATATTTCTGCTTTGCATTATCTTCTCTTACACTCTTTGGCTTAGAAATTCGACTTTGCATTTTCATTTTATTGTACTTGTAATGATTTCTCTAGAGATTATTGCAACATCCCTGTTTTTCATGTCCCTTTTCTTTCTTCTTTTTTTTTTACCTTAAGAATACTTGATATATCCTAAACCTTAACTTGATCTAACATTTGTACACTATGTGAAAATTAATACCAAAGCATTCATCTCCAGCTGCCTGAAATCTAAAGCAGTGTTGAGTTTAATGGATGCACAATTTGCATGTGTCCAGTTTGTACTGTAAATAAAATCTTCTTAATCACTCTAAGGAAATTATCCTCTCCTTTCTATCTCCCATAAACCTCTATCACCTTTATACTGTGGCACAGTGTTTGAAAATGTTATATGGGTTCACTCCTCCAATGTTACTTTGTAAATATATTCTGAGTCTAGCAGAAAAAATGTTTCATCAGATGGTCATCTTGGTAAAATATTTTACTTTTAAGAGGGGATGAACATCAGGCAACGAAAGAAATACAGCTATAATAAAAGACACAGGCAGTGAAAAGGCTGTGGTAAAATCAGCATAAATGTCACCCCCCAACCAGAATAAATTTTCTTTATAAATAAATACTGTGAGAATACCATTAATATCTTTAGCTGAGAGTGGGAAAGTGTAAGAACAGTAAAAACTGCTCTTGAATAAACATACTTCTCTCTTCTGGTGCAGGAGATGGGAAACAAGAGTTATGGTACTTATTTAATCCCAGGTTGTTCCATGATGGATTTTTCAAACAAGGCTAAGGATTGTCACCATTGTGCGACTCAGGTAAGACAGGGCCAAATGTTTAGTACCAGTTCCTGACTATTGACCTAGCGTATGATACCATCTGGTTTTATTCACATCTTTAGACTCTCATTTGCCTCCTGACTGTCTTGTTTGTTAGGAGTGTTTGCCTTAATTAAGCACTTCTAAGAGCTACTATATCACAAATCAGAGCGAAGGGTATTTGCACTCAGCATTGCATTTGGTGGTGAAACCGTCTGACATAACTGAGTAATGTTATCAACCCTATGCCTTTCTCACTCTTCTCATTATTTTTTTTTTCAGTGGGTTTTTTTAGTCAAATTTATTTTTAAAATCTTTACCACTAACAAACACACCATTAGGACCATAGGACAGGAATAAGCCTAATAATGGCCTTCAATGGGAAGGTATCTAGCGGATGCTAAAGATATAAAAAGAATCTAGTCTTTCTTGGTATTAGAAGATAAGAGCAGAAAGAAGAAAAGCATCATGAAGATGGACCGTGCATCATGAAGAGAGTCCCTCTGTCCAGCCTGGTTGCTGTATTAGTTTCTTTGTGAGATAGGAAAGTTAGAGCCTCTTTTAAGACTGGAAAGACCTGCATTCATTTCCCTGATGTAATCTAAGTCCCTCCTGTCGTGCTGAAAAAAATTAATGAGGCTCAGATCTTTAAACATAATTCAAATCTCTAAATATCACTGATTTCAAGAAAATATTGACTTGACAGTCAGATAAATGTAAAACGAAATTAAAGTTCCTGAAACAAATAGAGTAGAATAACAACCAAATTAAAATGAGCAAGTGCAAATACAGAAACCAACCTCAGGCTGTTTTGCTAGTTCTATGTAAAAAACAAAAGAAAACAAGAGTGGAGGGATTATTCTTCTTCACAGAAGAAAACAAGAACACAGGATTATATGTTTTTCAACTTTTTCCTAGCTCCTGATCATCTACATCATGCTCATTTTGTTTTACTTCAAATTTGTTCATCACTTTCACTACAGTACCACAAAGAGAACCCTGTATCATGAATACAAGGGATCTGGAAGGGCTGGTCCCATGTCAAGGCCATTGACCACAGATTCAGCTAAACTTTTAACCAGATACTGGTTATAGTCCAACCACACTAACTCAAAGCTTCATTCAGATAAACATAGCCTCTTCCCACCCATAGTGGACACACAACTGCACCCATAGTAAAATGTCTATACCATTAATCGCAATGTTTTTTACTTTCTTTAGTTTTTGACTTGTGCCACACAGACTGCTAACAGATGTTCATCCACAGAATCACATTTCAACATAACCCTTAGTCAATAGCCGCACAAATCAAGACTGACTGCACAGATGACCTGACTGCAGAGTCTTTCCTTCAGATGCCATTTTTAAGAAGGAATGTAGAAAAATGGTCCCTTTTTATCCCTCAACTGCAGACTTTCCCATCTTAAAGGACTTCTGCTGCAGTAATACCAGGAATGTTATGGTAAATAAAACAACTCCTATCAAAGAGTTTAGCTGGGTCTGCAGAGTCCTGGACTTTCCTGTGACCTTGTTCATCTTTTTAGCACAGGAGATCAGTGAGGGAAAAGGAAAAGGAGACAGGGAGGAAGGGCTGCAGTAACAGGGGAAGCAGGGGAGAGACTAAGATTAAAGAGAGATTTGGAAGCTTCCTTTCAGAGAGTAATTCCTCTTATTGCACGTTTCTCCCCACACCATCTTTTATTCACACAATGTCTCACACTTACACTAACAAAATAATACTTCCTATGAGAAAAGTGAATTCAGAAATCCTGCATCTACCAAAATATTTGCCCTGCTCTTTCCTCAGATGCTTTATAAATGGTCTTGAGTTCATAACTTCTAATTTTCAATTTGGTTTTGACCCACTTCTGTGTAACCAGAAGTGCAAGAAATCTTAGGAGAAACAATTCCTGAGCTCATTTCTTTCAGCTATTTTCTTTATCAGATGTGCATGCAGCCTCACTGTGTAATAAAAGAGTCTGTTCTGAGAGCGTAACACCTTTGATCTGCCCTATAAATTTCTTCTGCCCTTTCTAGCACGTTGCTTCAGTATCAATTAACATCTTCTTTAACACCCAGAAGGGACAAGCTCTCAAAGTTCACAGTAAAAAAGAAGTCCTGCTCAACACTTGCAGAGCTAGTCAGTACTGAATACTGAACCTTAAACATGCAATGTTCTAAGGATTTGTAGCTAACTTTTTTAAAAAATAAATTATGTACAAGTAGCACTTTCAAGATCATTACAACTTGGCCTAGCTTTTAATATTTTTCTCCCTAAAAACAGAGACTGGAATGACACAGTGCTGTCATCCTCTGGAATTACAAGAGGGTCAATTTATGCAGAAGGTACTGGTCTTGCTACTTTCCTGAACATGGTGAGGGAAGTTGGTTTTGCATTGGTAGGAAAAAGAAAAAAAGCCAACAATTTTTTTTCCTTTTTACATATAATGACACCTATATTTGCCCTCTCAAAAGCTTTAATAATTAAGCTTAAGGCAGACATCATTCAGCATGGAAAAGGTGCTTTTGCAGGGAAGTTGGACTAGATGATCCCTAAAGGTCCCTTCCAACCTCTATCATTCTCTGATTCTGGTTTGCAGAGTAAATAGGGAGAACAGAATCATATATTAGAAAGTCTTTAGCAAACATTATTACTGAGACTTTTAGACAAACTCCACACACAGAAGAGACACAAAAATGATAAGCACATGTCAAAAGCAAAAAGTTCATACTAGACATTGTCTCTCCCAATCCATTCTCCTTTCTCACTCCCTTGGTTTTGCAGCTAACAAGGTAAATGTGAAAGAAAATAAGAAAAAGACAAGAGCAGAAAAATCTAACCCCAACTCCTGTTGTGTATTTTCTTACATTCACAGCATGGAAGCTTCTTCTGGACATATTCCTGTCCCACCACACATTAGACCGTGTATGAATCCTTTGGTGGTGTCTACTCATATAGTCCGTGCTAGAAAGAAAGCCAACAATGCAAACTAATATTTCAAGCTATGTCCTGATGGGATATACAAAGTAATTTCTTTCATGAGGAGCAGCCAGCTTGTGGAACAGAAGCAGATGGGAAATCTCAAATCGTTTCAGAGATAAAACATGGGAGGTTCACAGTGTGCTAACCACAGCATTACTATCTATTGCAGTGCATGCTTTAATGGCTAGGAATATTCTCAACATATATTCTTCCCCACCTTTTTGTATTAATAATTATTATGTTTACATATTTACTGTTGTATGTCTGCTTTGTCCTTAAAGAAAGTTGCCTTAAATCCCTGTCTGCCTAGCTCACATGAGCAGACACTGCAACTTTGGTTCTCCAGATGACATTTATATCTTCTCTGTGCTTTTGAGGGCCAGTTCAGTAATCAGTCTTGCCCTGGTGGTTACACTCAAAGGAAAAGCACTGAGAGTTACTACACATGGTTCATCTGTTCATAGTCACATGCCAGATGTCCTTTTTTATTTGAAAGAGTAAATAACTTTGAAATATGATTATTTCTGAATAGTTTTCTTTAAAAATGTTTTCATAAGTGATTAATTTAAAATATGACAAGTAGCCTGTTACAAAAATCAGTGCTGTTGCTTGAAAACAGTTCTTTGTAGAACAGACAGGCAACTGCCACCCAAAGCATCTTTATAATCTTTTTTTTTTAGATAAGTGGTAAGAACCACAATTTTTTGGTGCATGCTCACTGTTTTTCAGGGATGCACAGTTTGCTCACCCCTTAACAGTATCTCTGACATACTTCATTCTCACTACTTTCTGCCTGGATAGAAATGCTTCTTGGGATTTGTCAAAGTTCTTACACTCTCACATGATGTCAAATTTGACATTATGACCAAATAGGGCAGCTTTGGTACTTCATTTAAAAACACTTCAGGGGGAACCATGGCAATATCAGTTTTTCTCAGAGCAATGGATTTTTCCTACAGACCTTCTCAAGTTACTAACCTAAGGACAAACTTATTCCTCCTGTAGCTGCAGGAAAATAGGATCCATATGGGAAACATAGTGACCTTTCTGCCAAATCCAATGACACAGACACAGACAACATCTCTGCCTGACGTTCCCTGGAGAAATAAACTTTGCAACACCATTAATGGGTAAATAGACATCGTGATTTTGTGTGGAGCCATTTCTGGTCATGGGGGAGGATCTGTAAAGATGGCTCCTGTAAGAAGCTGCTCAAAACTCTCCCCAGCTCTAAGTCAGACCCACTTCTGGGGCTGAGCCAATTAGATGCCTCCATGATTTTTTAAGAAGCAGCTGGAAGGGAAGTGTTCTTCCTGTTCTGTCCTTCATTCTTTTTCTGTTGGTGGTGGTGCAAGGAGTTAGAACAGAAAGATAAGCAACCATGTGGACTCTAAGGTCACTGAGGACAGAGAGAAGGAGATGTGCTGGATCAGACACTCCCTGCATCCTGTGAAGAGAACTAGTAAAGCTGAGACTTGTTTTACTTCATTAAAGACCCTGTTCCAGGGGCAGTGACTATGCCCAGAGGAGGCATGTCCCATGGGAGAGACATCGTATTCAGAGAAGCCATAACTGCTGGGAAGAACCCGTACCACAGTTGTTCATAAAGAACTGTGTTTTGTGGGAGGGACCCTATATTGGAGCAGGGGAAGAATACAAGGAGACGGCCACATCTGAGAAGAGAGAAGTGGCAGAGACCATTTGTGAGAGACTGACCACATCCCTCATTCTCTGTCCCCCCAAGCTGTTGAGAGGAAAGAGGTAGAGATACAGGGAGCAGTGAGCTGGGTCCAGCAAGAAAGGAGGGATGGGGGAGGGAGATCTTAAAGTGTTGATTGTATTTTGCTCATCACCCTGCCCTGTTTTTGCTTTTTGTTCTGTTCTGTTTCTTTCAGGCAGTATAATAAACTCTCTAAGTCAAATACTGAAGTCTGTTTTACCTGGAATCATAATTGGCAGCGAGCTGTCCCTGCCCTTGTCTTGATCCACAAAATCCTTGGTTACTGTTTTTTCCTCCCATCTCACTAGAGCCTTGGCCATTCTAAGGAGGGTGGGAGTGGCTGAGGGGCAGTGAGCAAGAGAGTGTCATGGTGCTTCATTGCTGCCTGGGCAAAACCACAACAATGGATCATAAGACAAAATAACCCACCCACTCCTCATCTAAGGATCTTTATGAATCCAACCATGCATTTCTTCTATGTCCTTTGCTCACACAGATGGACCGAGACAACACAAATATTGTGCACATTTGAGTAGCCATGGCACCCAAGATGCCACTTGCTTCTCCTCCTGTACACCGGTGCAGTTTTATTGTGATATCTCTGCTGTCAGCTGCCTACAAAGCCAACATAAATAATTTGCTAAGCTATGTCACACTTATAGCTATTGTGACACATTAAACCCTGGTGTAAATACAGGCAACTCTCAGCCATGGCTGACTGTAATGTGCCTAGAAAGAAATGTTTGTTATACTCCCAGTGATACTTTTATACAGTTACCTTAATAAAGGCTACAGTTGGTACAAATCACCATATTTTCATTGCCATCAGTGGATCTATAGTGACATAATTCTTTTTCATTATTATCTCCCATCATACTTTCATTCTACCTTGATATTTTCTGTTTACTTACATTGTTCTTGCCTGTGTTAGGCTCTCTATATCAAACCCAGATTATTTTTTGTAAAGGTTTTATACATAAGTTGGAGTTGAGCTCATTGAATTGAGCCTCCTAGCTCCAGCCAGGATCTAGAGCTAATTAAGGAATATAATAATGAGGACATATTGAGATCAATTGTTTCCTTAGTACAGTTTCCTGATTTATTATAATTAGCAGAACAAAGACATCTGGAGATGGTAGTAACAACCAGGCTACTGTTAAGAAACATGAATTTGTCTAACTCTTTGGTGAACTCATTTATATTTTTGATATTTAAAGAAAAAGGGGGAAAGGAAAAAGAAAAAAAGAGTTTTGTTTGCATCTGTCAGAAAGATGTGAATAAACCTTTCACAGGGTAGGCACAGATACTAGTGTTTCATTGCTTGCTCAAAAATGGATTTATCTTTTACAAAGTGAAGCTCTAAGAGATTTAAAATAGTGCTACTACTTTGAAAGGAGTTCCAGAAAGGAGAAAATAAAAAACGTGGAATGAGTAAGGTCTGTTTTTTCCTCATGCTTTTACATTTAATTTATTGGAGGTAAGTGGAAGTTGTTGGTGCATAGGACTATGT
Organism: Urocolius indicus; assembly: GCA_013401255.1. Taxonomy (NCBI): domain Eukaryota; kingdom Metazoa; phylum Chordata; class Aves; order Coliiformes; family Coliidae; genus Urocolius; species Urocolius indicus. Next base: position 477,943 of record WBNH01000969.1, on the reverse strand, counting down.
GATACAGAACTAATGGGAATGTAACTTCCCTTTCACCAGACTGGAACTGTTGCACTCAGGGTGCCTATCTATAAGATGGCCAGACTTCAATATAGCTTTTACGTACTGTAATAGTTCTGTTTCATCAGCAATAAGCAATGCAGCAAGGACAGAGTAATAAGAAATTATAAACCAGAAGGGACTATTTGTGAGACAAAGCTTCATTAAACCTGCTGAAAGGATTACTGCATGCCAAGTGTCTACTGTTTTCCTAGTAGCAGCTGGCTCCAGATGCATTCTCAAATGTTACACATTAATCTAGGTCCTTACTGAAGCTAAGCCTCTTTCTCTTGCCTTTCTATTCATATTGTGAGGTTCAGATCAGGGCTTGCTCCTCAACCTGCATAAGAAACTTGTTAGCAAATGACAGGCCTCAAAATTGTACAGTCTCACCAAGTAATGTATTCTAGGCCTGTAATTTATTTTTTTTTCTGGTGTACATTCATTAAATTGGCTTCCTGTGAAGGAGAGCTTTGGTTTTAAAAGGTCTCTTTTGATATTCAAATGTTTACAGAACATTCACTCCGGCTTCCTCTGTTGAAATGCTGAACTATTTCTTCTTCTACTCAGGTCATCTGTACAGGGCCTTCTGGTGACTCCCACAAACACGCTTACAAATCCCTGGGTGATCAAACTTTATTTTGTTCCTTTTCTGCATGCAGCTAACCTTTGAAAATCATTTGCAAGGGCTATTCTGAATAGTAGAATCCCAGCTGGAATTTTTTAAGGTCATGACATAAGATTTATCTTTAACACACATTCTGATTTTCTTTCCTTTGTTTTCTCTTTGCTAAGATTTTTTTTTCCTCTAGTGTTTTGCTTTATATATCGTCGTGCTTTTTGTGACCACACATTATTTCCAATGGTTTGCAAGTAAATTACTTTATTGTAAGCAATGCCTTGTTATGATACAAAATTGCTCATTGGTGAGGAAGGATGTATGCCCCTTGACAAAAATGAGAAAAGATCAGGGATAAAGATCAGAAAAATTAGAAGAGATCAGATACAAGGGATCATCATCTAGCATGCTGCATGGTGGAAAAGGAAGCAGATTTTCCTGCAAAACAAAACATCGGTGTATGAATGTGAATGTGGTGGGTGACCTCATAAGAATTGAGATTCAAATGTCTTTTAGCTGGAAATATGAAGACTGGTAGTACCTTGTTGTTTTGGTGCTGGTGAATGCCTTCTTCAAACAGCCTTTAAGAAGTCTTGGGTGACTTATTGTAAAACATGGTATTATTTGTGGTTTTACCTGACACCACTGACATCAGTGGAGATTTCATTAGTGATCTCAATGAAGGCTTCAAATACTGCAAATTATACATATTCAGGAACACAGGGAGACCAGTAGAAGACAAAACAGGCATTATCAACTAGACAGGAAGAACATGATATCAGTTCAGGTGTCTGAGCAAAAAGGCTGATCTTAGCAACTCATATATCCAGTGATGAGATGATCTAGACATTTCTTAACAGCATTTTTTTCATNATGAAGGCTTCAAATACTGCAAATTATACATATTCAGGAACACAGGGAGACCAGTAGAAGACAAAACAGGCATTATCAACTAGACAGGAAGAACATGATATCAGTTCAGGTGTCTGAGCAAAAAGGCTGATCTTAGCAACTCATATATCCAGTGATGAGATGATCTAGACATTTCTTAACAGCATTTTTTTCATACCTCCACTTAGATGAAAATATCCTGGAAAGTAGTTTTTACATTTATTTTTTTTTCCATTTTAGATGATATTTTCAGAGAAAAGACTTTACGTGCCTTCTCAAGCCACCAAGGACACAGTAAGAATCTCCTTTGCACTGCACAAACTTCTGCTCATAGATGAGCAAAAGGAAATTACAATGACTGTTGCTGATGCAGAGTCACACTTGTCTGAGATTTTGGCTCATATCTAATTAGGAAAAGTCAGACAGATTATCTTGGACTTTTAAAAATTAATCATGAAACAAACAAAAAAACCCACTCCTGGTGGGGTCCAACTTGTGTTGACTAGTCAATTACTATCTGTTGGCAGGCCATGTTTAGCCAGTTATTTAAAGATTAACGTATTAATCTAGCAATTCAACTTCTTTTACCTCAGAAACAGAAACAAGAGAATATTTAATATTCCTAAGTGTCGTTCCCATGAAGTCAGGTCTGTGTAGGTCTGAGTGATAATGGAGTATGTTTTTGTTCACTGTGAATTTAATATTAACTGCACTTGAGGTGTAACCATCAAAAAAAAAAACCAAAACAAACCTGACTTACTTTTTAAAATCATCCACTCCATCCTTAAATATACTCACCATCTTCCCATTTGATACAAACCAATTCAGCTCTGCTGGCCTCAGCACCACTCTTCTAATCTACATTAGCAAAACAAGAAGACCTTTAACTACTGACCTGCCCTGCTCTGTTAGGGAACATGCCTTTAACACCTACTGCGTTGGAAAAGATTCCACTTCCCCTCTGCCAAACAGAAAAAAATACACTTTCAAAGAGACATACAAGAAAAGGAAGAGCTGCTAAGAAGCAAATCATCTAGCAAAACATGAGATCAACAGACTTTCAACACAAAGCCAGATGCATCACTAGAGACATACAGATTATCTATCCACACTCTAGTGAAATAGCAAGGAGAGGATTAAAAAAAAAAATAGAATCTGTGTGCATGTCTGTGTTTGCATATACACTGCTTTTGTGAAATCTTATGGGGAAAAGTAATTAACTGTAGAAGAAAAATGGTCCTGTGAGACTAGTTTTCCTACAAACAACTAATAAATTTCAGCTGCTATCGTAAAGTCATGACATAAGTATCACGAGTTAGCCCATTGTAGAGCCCATCTTCTACTGAGACATTCTACCTAACTAAGGTCAGCACAACCTGATTACTGCCCTTGGCAAGAGAGAGGAAAAAACAAACAAAAAAATCCCAACCCAGAACAAACCAAACAAAAACAGAAAAAAAAATCATCACAAAAATCCCTGAGATGCAGATAGAGAGAAAGTCTAGAAATTTTTGTTGCTGTGGTTTATACCTTAGCAACTCCGGCTGTGAACTTCATCTCATTCATGAAAGCTATCCTCCCTGAACTAGGTACAACAAAAATGTAAGGCTCCTGAATTTTCAGTTGTCATGCTTCAGACTGGTATTTTGTGTCTAAGGACTGAGGAAGGCAGATTTGGACTGTGACAGCTGAGGGATTCTGCTTTTCCTGTTTCAGTCCCAGTATGGATGGAAACTTCTGGGTAAAACAGGCAAGGCAAGTGCATGACTTTTGTTTTGGAGACTGAATGTTTTCCACTTGATGTGATCTGATAACAGCATAAAAGAACCATTTTGTTGCTAATGTAAATTTTGTATTCATATGCAGACAGATGCAACATTTAAACATTTTCACTTCCCATCATAGCCTGCACTAGACACTCCACAGCTCTTACAAGACATTCCTACTTTGCAGAATCAGAACCTACATGCTCATACATCAATCCATCCAACACAGTTGACTAAAACTTCATTCACAAAGCAACTCACAGACACATGGTTAAAGTTTAAGAAGGCAACAATCCAAAACAGGTGTGCTGTGTTTTGAGACCGACCTTATGTTGCAGCTCCTGTCTCTCGATTTGCTGGTAAGATGCTACATCCTACCTGACAAGTTTACTTCAGAACATTTTGACAAGATACTTCAGTTGCTATCAGTCAGAGAATATCTTTTCATTGTGTATCCTTGAAGATGGCAAAGTCTCATCAACATATTAACAATCTATATATCTCTAGACATATAAATGTGCATATTAGAAAGAAATTCCACTTTGCACTAGGAGTTATTATACTTTTTTTTTTTTTACACTCAAAGAGGAAAGAAAAGAAATTTAAGTCAGACAGACACAGACTACAATGCAGTTCTTAATTCCTCATTAACAGTGTGTCAGAGGAACTGATTTATCAGGAAATCTATCTTCCTGCAAGCAGCATTACAAGAGCACCTGTAGTTTTCATTCTAATTGATTTAGCAATGGAACTCTGTTGTTGGTTCCTCTCCAACAAGTTAAAAAAAAAAAAAAAAAAGAGAATCTATGATTGCATTGAAATACTCATTAAAGACTCAGGCATCCTCAGTGGAGCATAAGGAGAAGGTCAGTTTGTTGGTGTCCTTTGCCAGATGCTTATGGCTCTTGTGATGTGTGAAACAATGAAATTCAGATCTAGTGTCTGCAATATCTGCCTGCATTTCAATTCACTTGCTGACACACTAATTTAAACGGTTAATTCCTTGAAAAATGACAATTGGCAAAACGCCTGTGGTCTTTCAGTAAATTAGGTGTTAAGAATACATTAATACTGTAAAAATGCTTGAAATATTGCAAGTAAGAAAAGTGGTGAGGCCACAGAGGAAATCTTGTCTCTCCTACACAGGTCATTACCAGAATCTGACTCAATTTTGCTGTAAACTTCCAGGTCCACTTATTTACAAAGACCACATATCCCTCCCTGCAAAGACAGAGGCACCCTTCCAGGCATTGGGTCAAGTTTTGGAGATATTCAGTCATCACCGAGAGCTAGTTGCTCATTTCTTGGATTTTGAAGTCTCAGAGGATATATTTAGTGGTTCAGAGATGAGCCATGAATTATTTTAGAGAAGCTGAGGCCAGGAGTGGGATGCATGTACCATAGGTGGGACCACGAAGAACTAAACAGACAATTGGATTTAGGACCAATTATTGACTTTGCCACCAGTGGCATGACTCAGACCAATGCACTTGCTGCCTCTGCTTCTGTTTCATCTCTGAGGAGTAAAGATCTCCATTCTGTGTTTACCCATCCTTTTCTACCTCTCTAAGCAGGAAACTGAAACAAGCTGTCAGTTCAGCCGGTAGAGATTTAACCTCCAAATGGGTCATGACATCAACCATTAGGTGACTGTAACATCTTCAGCTGCTGGGGCAGCCAGCATACAAGCATTCAGCTCAGGACAAGAATGCTTACTACTGAAATACAAATGCTTTCCACACAACTCACTTTTCAATTGCAGTTCTACTAGGTTTTTGTTTTCATATGAATGTTTTACTTCCCTAAACTCCCCACCTCCTCTTTTAAGATTATATTATTTTGGAGGGAAGTACTGCGAGAATAGATTCCCCTTGAGTATGCATGGGATGGAAATTAGTCATTAATCAGCTGAATCCCCACAGAATCACTAACTTAATGCAGTAAATAAATGATGGACGGAAAAATAAATGCTTCTGAATTAAACAAAGCAGAAATATCATATCAACCAAAACACAACACACAGAGGCTATTCTTGTAAGGGAGGGAGTTGAGGAGTACTTTTTAGATTTATTATTTGGATTATTAAAACTGATGGGTTTGGAAGAAACAGTGAGAAAATCAGTCTTCCATTTTGTGGTGCAGAAATCAAGTATCGTGGTCTGGAAATACATGTTACAGATGCTTTTGCATCTGGAGTAAAGTTTTAGCAAAGAAAAACGTATTTTTTACACTCACTTTTCTTACCTAAAGGGGAATCTATGTTGAAGTTTCCTGCCAGAAGAAGACATTGTGCACCTTTGGGACCTGGAAGATGGATATTTGTAAGGGCGAAAACATCCTAACAGTTCTCTGTACATAACTAACCTGCTCTTTCAAAGTAGGAGAGCTATATAAAGAAATATAAAGGAAATGTTTCTGTATCTTTCTCATTAAGAAAAGTTTTGTTTTAATGAAACTGGTCTGAAACAAGCCAAAAGGGTAGGATGCAACAAAGCGATTTCCAAACTGGAGACATCACCCCACCAGAGGATGTGATAAAATAAGCTTGTACACTTGGAAAATGAGAACTGGTGTGTGAAGCCTGGCATACTCTGCCTCTAAGGTACAAAGGCATTGCTCAGAGCCCCAAAGCCCCAGACCATAACAGCCGGTGCTGTAGTGGCAGCTGAAGACTGCCAAAACCTTTCCGTTTCCCCATGGCCCCTTCCTGCGGGTAATGGCACATCCCCGGTTCATTATGAAAAGAAATCACTTCTAGCAGCATGAAGGCAGGAGAAGGAATTGAGGACTGAACAGCCTCAGGCCTTCTGTCAGGCCTCACTTATGTTCTTTATGGTTTATAGGTTTTGGTTGGGCCCAGGAAAATTAGCCTCAAATTAAAATGGGAAACTGTGAGCTTCATTAGCTGTAAACAATCCATGTTTCATTAAAGGGTGAGAGATCAAGCATACTAACAGCTCTCCTAGGAAAAAGTTACATTAAACCAACAACTTTATATTAAAGGTATAAAACAGGTAGCACCACAGTACATGAGGGAAAAAAATCAGAGCTGTAGAGATGCAAATTTTCTCAACTTTTTATTAAATATGTTGTAGCTTGCAGCTGATAAAAATTTCAGCCACTTAGGAGAGAACAGATTAGGATTTCAAAACGCATTTAAAATCAGTCCAGTTGGGATCAAATACTCTTTCTGACTAGATTTGCATATGGCCTTTCATATCTAACTGCATGGTGAAAAAAGGAACATTTTGGGCTCCCTTATTACATATACCTTTTTCCCTGAGAACAGGTTCTTCTAAGTAATTTATTTTGTCTGAGTCTAAGATTTCAGCACACTCCCTCTTCCATACAAATAATTCAGTTTACACTTTCCTGGCAGAGTTAGAAAATGTTCCAAGAACAAGCTGATGTGCAAGCAACCAAAGAAGCAAGCCAAACCAATGTAAAGGGTAGCCCCTATTCTTGTGCCAAGCAAAAGGGAAAATAGTCTCAGTCCTTTTGAGATGAACTACTCTCTCACTTGTATAATACAGTGCAAACTTACAGCTCTGTGTATAAGATTTTGGATAACCAAAAGCAGTAAGCATGCCAGAAATCTGTTTACTCCATGCAAACAGTGTTACCTTGTATTGATATCCTTAGTACCTGTTAACATGCACTTTTAAATCTGACTAAACAGTAGCTTAGCCACCACTCCTTTCATTGAGAGCACACTGACTTACTAGCTGTGTTACCATAGGATATTTTCAGACTAATAACTCTTGGTTCTCTCTACATTGCAATGAGGATAAGATTCCTTGAGTGAGACCATCTTTTGTTTGATTTCTCCTTTTTTGGAGGCTCTACCAAGTTATTGCTGTAATATTTTGCTGCTACACCAGGCAGCAGAAAAGCTTCAAATTTTTTTCTCCCTAGGATCCCAAACGGGGTGACTGCGAGGAATCACTCAGGAGACAGGCTGTCACTCCTTTAATTTATTAGATGTCACATAACTACTCAACCCTCATTTAGGTACTTTAAAAGCAACTTGTCTCTGCCTCTCTAAATGGAAAAAAAAAAAAAATGGCGGTTCTTTTGACATGTTTCCTTTCAAGTAAAACCCATGTCCCTCTCTTCTATTCTATTTGATGACTTCAAACATTTAAAGTATATATATATATATATATATATATTCACTTTTTAGTATAGGATTATGTGTTTTTAACAAGACTTCTCTTTTTAATCTTTCTTTTCAGCTAGAAAAGTATATGCCAACAGGGCTAATATGTTTTGTGACACGTTTCTATTTGTTTGAGTTCCAAAACCAGTCTGGTGCTAATCCTATTGTGGGGTTATGGGTGTTTGAAACTCCTGCTTTGACAAAGTAAACACGCAGAAACATCATAATTCATTCTTTAACCTACCTGTCAAAATGTGGTCCTATAAATCATTTGCCTTCTCTGGCTTTGGTGTGTTTAAGTCACCTTGACCACCAGCCACACTCACACAAGAGATGTGTCAATATGATAACACAAGGAAAATTCCATAGGAAAACAATAGGTATCTGAAGCATACCCCTCTGTGAAATACATGGGAGCATTCTACATCTCAGACTGGCCTTATATCCCATTATCCTTCCTTCATGCTGTGACTTTGTGCCTAAGCTAGGGTACCTATATACCTTGGCAGGAGTTGTCTGTTCACAAGATCTGCTATCAACTTTCTTAGGGTCATTTTTGGTATATTGCAGGTATTCTGTGCTTATAGATACTTGTCAAAACATTTTTCCTTCCTTCCTTCTATACAAAAAAAAATTCCCTGAATATAATATAAATAATTAGCAGCAGTGAGAGTATTTGAAAACAGTAAAAGCAGGAGCAAGCACTATTAGAAGAAAAAATAACAGATTAGAAACCTAATTAGAGATTCATTGCTGAATATTATGACAAGCTGCCCCTCTAACACCTATTACAAGTAAAGAGATTCTCAGTAAAAACTGGAAAATTGACATTTGGGTACAAGAGAATGGGAGAGAAAGAGATATTCTTGATAGTATTGAAATTGCAAAGTTTTTTGCTTCCGTTAGGTTAAATGCTATAACTTAAGCACTCTGTCTGTCAGCCCATGAAGGTGCACTGACAGAAGTCGCAAATAAGAGATAAGAGGCTGGTTTTTTTTTTTTTTTCCTATCTCATCAATAACTGCTAATAATCAGTCCTAAACCCAAATAATTCCTCTGCTCATGAGCCAGTGGTTTGCGGAACTGTGCAGTTGTGTGAGTGGTTTCCACAAGGTGGCCTCTTCCAGTAACTTTATCCAGCAGTAATTCCTCTACATAAGCTCTACCTCTTGAAGGTGCAGCCTTATTTCTGCTTTTCTCCACACCTCTTTTCCCTCCTCTAAAGGTCTGGGCAGATGAGAAAGACAGTAAGATCATGAAAAGAAAGCACCTCTGCAAAAACTGTGATGGCATATCCCACAGATCAAACTCATAGAAGCTAATCCCCGTATTGTCTGAAAAATGCTCAGATTCTACTGGTAATAATAACAATAGCCCAGATCTTCAGGTCAGATGAGCCCACTTTGATTTATTACTTTCTCTTAACACCTGCAAAGTCCCAGGCTTTCCAGACTGACTCTCCAGAATTATCACATGCCAGGTATTGGCATAAGGCCAGTTGATTTCTACCATGAGAAAAACAAACAAAAAAGCCCAAATACAAAAATGGGAAAAGTATAGAAACCTGCTTAGAGTTGGCAAATATTTCCCTAACCTATTTATACTGAAAAGACAAGATGTCACTTTTGTCTCAACCAGTAGCACAGACAACCACTGACCATATTTACCTGTTGAGGTTTTATCCTTACAGTAAGATTTTACTCACATTATTTCTGATACAAATTCAGGGAAAAGTAGTTGACAGGGCTCTTTTTACATAGAATGGAGGTGCCTTCAGTGCAGAGTCTCCTGTTTTTGGTTTGTTTTTTTTTTTAGAAAAACAAAACCAGACCAACAACCCAAACTCTCATCTAAAGTGAATCCAGTGAGGCTTTATCAAAGCTGAAACACTGCAGTCAAGTATCTGGCATTAACACAAATGTCAAGTGACTGCAAACTTCTGAATGAAGAGATATTTTAGTGATTGCAATGCTGGCCTCAGATTAGGATGACATGGTTACATCTCTCTCTGGTGCACAGCTCCTGAGTGATCTTGAACAAACTTTGAACTTCAGGGTCCAGCACTTACAAAGGGCCTGTTTTCTCTTTACTCCTTTTTGTCCTCTTATCTGTTTGGTCTACTTGTTTCTTCAGCACAAAGTGTAGCTTATTGTGTATTTATAGTGTTGCACACAGTGTGGTTCTGTTTCTGTGATGATATTCAGTTTGACTGTAATGAATAAATGAAGCAAAGAGAGGACTAATAGAAAGAAAAATATTTCCAATTTAAACACAAGTACTTTACCTACAAGTAACAGTTCACAGAACAAGTTTACAAGTAGCTTTAAGTCCAGGGATGTTTGAAAAATGTCCTATCTTTCCTATCTGCTAGGAACAAGCCTCAAATTCTTTTATTGGCAATATGCAAGTTTTACAATACTATGACCTCCCCAGTCAAAGAGAAAAGCCTGTCTTTAAAACTGGGATTCTTCACATTTCTATTTGTGCAATTTTCACAATGAACTTCATAAATGGTTGACACAAGTTTAAAATAGAGAGCTCTTTGTGTAAAGCTGTATGTTTTATTTGAGGCACAAAATATCTTCCAGACAAAAACCTGTTCTGCTAGAATAAATAAACACAAAATAAAGAAAAGACAAACTTAAAAGAACCCTCTGGGTTTCAGCAGATTGCAGCTTACAAGTGACCGTATATTTTTTCCCCCATGCAGTCTCCTTTTGGCTGTCAATTGCCATGTTTTCTGCTTTTTAAACTTGCTCCTCAGAAGTTACAAATCTACTGGAGTATTTTTATACATGAACATTGTGGACTCATTGTGAGCTAGCTTTCTGTGTCTAAATGAATCCCTGGAATTCATGGATGAATTTGGAGGCATCAATTTTCCCTGTAGGTGGCTTTTATGTGGTAGTTCAGAAGGGGGACAGCAGCTGGTAATAGATTAAAAATTGGGGTGCCAGAACTGCAGTGAGACTGAAAGACCGCCTAAACACACGAAATATTGCCCTGGCCTTTGTGGAATGAGAAGAAAAAGGCAAAAGTCAGAGATATGAGCTATTGCACAGGACTGGACAGGTCTAGAAATGTGATTCTAATTTTTTTGGGTAGAAAGAGATACATCATATGCGATCAGCATGCACAAGGGCAGTAGAAGTGAGACAGAAAGCACAAGGACAAAACAGAGGGCACATGTCATCTCCTGACAAGACTGAATAAAAAAAGAGTTAAAGTTTTATCAAAAACAAAAAGCAAAGCTGTTAAGTCATAATTTTTATTTCACAAAGTCAACTTGAGAGAAAGGCAGAGATAGATTAGGATTGGTTTCACGTGGCCTCCAGTTTTTTAGACACTTTTCTCAGGGTCACGGGAAAAGTCATTTTCTGGAGGTCATTCTTCTTTCTCAGAAGGACCCTGGTTAATTAGATTATACTCAGCCTGGCAAGATTAATCCCTTGGAAAGCAAAGTCTGAGATCCTGACCACTGACACCTTTCTACTGTCTCACTTCTAATTTTGCTTTATTTTTCCTATGTCTTCCCACTATCACTTCCTAACAAAGTGATAACTAACCTAACAAAGAACAGATATTCCAAAACATGTAAATACCACCAGAATACTATATATCCCTAATACCTGCTACAGGGAACAATTTCCTTGAAACTACCTTTCAGAATGTTTTTTAGACAACAGTTTCTTACAAGTTGGACTTGAAAGAAAAAGTAACTTCTATTCTCTACTAGCTCATCTTCTACACATTTTCTTAATCAAAATTTTCAATTTTGGGAGAAAAGAGGGGTAGAATCAAAGAAAAATAAAAAGACTTGTTCAATTTTTAATGATCAATGAAACAAAATTCAGGGCTTTTATAGTTATGACTATTGTTACATCTTTCCTCACATTGTCAAAATGGAGCAAAAGTGAACACTAGCATTGTCAATTCAGTTGACAACACACAGACTTATATAGTGCTTTTACAGACTCCTGAAGATGTCTCAGATGAGGCTAGCAGGTACGGCACAGGACCTACAGAATAGTTATCCATGTTCTGCATTATTGGCTGAAGTCTGGTTATGCAACTATCTCTGTACTTCTGCTCTGGCAGTAGAGTTGATGCCTCACTATCATGATTGCATGGAAAAAAAGCAAAACCAAAATGTTGTCAAATATATCCAAAAGTCTAAAAAATCTGATAGGAGGTTTTAAGAAGAAAACAAAGGTTATTTAAAACTTTTAAAGTCAATTTCTAAATCTAGCTGAAATGTGGTTCTGAAACACTCAAGGATTTATAAGACTGAAAATCACATTAATCAGGTGCCCTAAAATTATTTACACCCCTCACATGAATAATTAGAAGGCTACATGTACTTAACAGAAACTCATTTCCTCATTCCAGTGGAAACAGGAATCTGTCAGCCCTATTTAGAGCTACTGTCAAAAAAAAAACCACCCCAGACTGCCAGCACAAAACAAAACAAAAAAGAAATCAAACGAGCAAAGACAAAGAAAGACCTTGTAAATTCTATGCCTTGAAAATTCTTGAAATTCTATGCCTTTACCTGAAGCTTTTATTTAAGTATTGGTAAAGGCAGGAAAGGCTTATCTAAGAATTGCACTGTACTTTTAATTAAGTGTTTTGACATCTATAATCTAATACAAAGATATCTCATCAGAAAGCCAATGTTGTGGGATACTTTAATAAAAAAAAATACAGTTGTATTCAGAAATATCTAGGGAAAAAAAACCAAAAAAACCACACCACAAAACCAACATGAGACTATTTGCCACACAGTTACAGTCCCAGATCACACTATTTTGCAGAGACTCACAGAAAACTCAAATTAAAATCACAGCTTTGACTCTAGCAGAAATCACTAGTTGAAGCAGACATTAACTTTAATATACACTAGCTTAAAAGAAATATCAAAGTCTTTACTCTTTGAAAAGGAAAAAAAGTATGACCAAAACTTACATTATCTTAGCTTGCAAATTATTGAAGCAGAAGTATGATCTATAATAGCATTGGGATGTATTTTTTATTACATAAATTTATTAACCATAAACTTTGGAAATGTTTTATTATTATACAGAAGTGCGAAGCATCAATCACTTCCTCATGAAACAGCAAGGAAAAAAGATTGACATCTCTGGCATTCATGAAACAGTTCACGATATATTTGCATATTTCCCAGAATCCTACAACCACAAAATGACCTAAAAATAGAGGGGAAGTTGATCTCTAGATTCTGGTCTGGAAGTTAGTTCTTTACAGTTGGCTTTCTCAAAATGTGTTAAATTCAGGATATCTTCAATCAAGCTTAAACAAACTTTAACAAGTGAACTTGACAAACCCTGTTGAACTTATTATTGACAGTAATTTGATCCCTCAGAATGTCAGCCACCAATTGAGATCATTCACAGCTAGGGGCTACCTTCATGACAGTATATCAGGGTATTGATACTTCTGGAGGTGGTCTGACTGGAGTTCAACTTGTTATTTCAGTCCTTCAGATCTGCTCCAATAAGGGTCAAGTTTTCCAAGCACCACAGATTAGTTAGACATTCATCTCAGATGTCTCTTAAGGGAAGGTGGACAGAAGGCGGTCACATAGTGTCTCTTTAAAAGTCCCACTCTCTAGCTAAGCAAGATGACTCTAGGGTTCTGAGGAGGCGCTCAGATCGCAGTATCTATTCCCTATAGCTGGGAATTACGTCTGTGCTTCCTTCTTTGCTTCTCAGGTATTCCAAAAAGATTGGATAAGGCCTCATAAATCAAACAAGGCATAAATTACAGATTGGGAAGAAAGGTCTTCTATGGGAAATCGCTTCCAATTTCAAACCAGCACAAACCCAATTTATTTACTTCCCTTCACCAGCTAATGCAGTCTATAATCTTTTTTCTATTTTCATGCTCTGGTTTTGCTCAAATGCAGGTCTATGACTAGTCACAGATGAGTAGTGTTGAGTTTTTTAGTCTAGTGATTGGTAGGATGAAATACTAGAATTGTTGTAATTTTATTTTTGTCTTTTTATGTTCCAACATCTTACAAAAACAAACAAACATACCTCCTCACTCCAATCTCAAAATACCAAAGTTTGTACTGTATTTTCTTTCTCAATCACAGGATGAAAAACTGATGTTCATTTTCAACCTTAGCTATGACAACTGACACCTCAATTTTTCCAATCTGTTTCAGACTTCCTCACAGAAAAACAATTCTAAGTATTTTCAGACACCCATTCCCTGAAAAGCAAAAAGACACTTAGACAGACACATAAAGGAGATATCCCATTTAAAAATTCAGTGCATACAGGGCCATACTATTAAAATGTGCAGAGAAACAACTACCCCTGTTGTCACAGTATGTTCAACCAGCCAAGTGACAACGGAACAGCTTTTTTCTCTCCATCACTAGAAGAAATATTGCTTAAGCCTCTATAGTCACGACACCTTTTTTGTCACTTCATTTCTTAAGCTACTCTTGTTTGCTCAGTGTATTTAGCAGACATTTATCTCATTCTATCAGAAAAGATTAAAGACTCATACTACCTAGTAATCCAATTACCCTACATGAGAAAAGCAAATGTATCTTTGGTCAATGCCCACAGAGCTCCAGGAATTCATCACAATAGAAAATGAAATTTAATTAATTGTGTGCTTTGGTTTAGCGTCATCCACATCATTATTTCATTCCCTTCTAATGTATGTGTTAGCAGAGATTTAACAATTTTTAATGCACCAAATACAGGGTCAGTTGAATCTAAGGTGCGTGTTTGGATAATTATACTTTTAAAGAATCATATCTGAAAAAAAGTTACTTGTGATGAGAGGATCAAAAGAGAGAAAGAGGGTTACAGAGCCTTGGAATAACATAGTACTTACACAGAAATCTAAATATTTCACCATTTTCACTAATCCCCATTTTACATTCAAGGAAAAGGGAGTCTCATCATCATGTTTTTGCTTCTTTAAACATGTATTTTGATATGATCTATTAAAGAATCTAGGTGAACCCCAAAATGGCACAATAGTTTCACCAGAATCCCTGAGGCAATTAGTTATCTGGGTATGGTGGATTTTTTTTGATCAAACCTAAAAACCTCACAGCACGTTGCTATAGATATATGAATTGGTATTATACACTTACAAGTACACTGGGGAGTAGAAGAGTCTACGGTCCTGCCTAGAGCTATTGTGGAAACACGCTGGATCTTGGGGCTGGAATAGAATCATAGAAGTGCTGTGAGAACTATTAGATGACAAGCCAATACTTGTGTAAAGCAGCAGAAACAAAGAAAGTCCTTGAATATAGTTTAACCAGTATAGTGTTATAAAGCAACTTGCCTACAACTGATAAGTCAAGTTTTTAAGATAATGAGAACCAATGGCTGGAAATTAAAAAAATAAATCACAGTAAAATTACAAAACACATTGTTAACAGCAAAGTCATTAGCCATTAGGAGAAGCTACTAATAGATATGGTAAAACCTTCATTATCCATGACTGTTGAATCAAGGCTAAAAGCTGTCTGAAGTTTGTGGCATAACTCAAATAGAAGATACAGGCTAAAAATGCATGCAATGCATTGGACCAGAGATCAAATTAGACAGTAATATAGTTTCTCCTCCAACCTTGAAAGTAATTGGAAATTATTTTCCTGAATTTATTAATTCTAGAAAAGTTCCTTATAAGTATCTTAATGACTCTGAGTAGTTTGTCTTCAGGAAAAGTACACTTTTTAGGCTTTCAATGGTTAATATTTTGTTTAATCTGTGTTTCAACTTTATGCTATACCAGAGCTCTAGGAAAGGAACTGAAAAATAAAAGCAACTTCTGTCTCAACAAATAATCTCTTATGAATATCAACATTTATATTTTTCCAAAGCATATATGAAGCTAAGTTGTGTATCTCCACTTCTTTTTAAAAGGAAAAAATCACCACACATGGTATCCATTGGTTTTCAATATCTGAATGTGCTTTGTTGTCTCCTACTGCCATTAGTCTTTTGCTTGTTTTCTTACAGTGTAACTTTCTAGGGTAAGCTTCTCTCAGCCTTCATCTATAGCAAGTGTGTAGGTTTTCAGTAAGGTGTTTTCTTTACACACAAACCTTACTCATAGGCTTTATTTCTCTAGGACAGTCAACACACAGACTGCCTTCTGAGTATTTTACAATGCTCTTCTCCAGAGAAATGTGACAAAACTCCTGACATGGGAAAAGACTCTACTTTTACAGAGCTACTGATCTGCCAGACTGTTGCATCCAAATGCTCCAGAGAGAGAGAAGCCATGGGAAATTACTGTATCCCCATGGTAACGGTCAGAACATCATAATTGTCATACAAACTCATGCTGTATTTGTGTGTGTGTGGCACATATGCACTATTTTGAACACAAGCCTGTGGCATACGGTTCCAATCCTTAGTCTGAGGTTCAAGGACGGTTAAAGACAAGAGAAAGCAGCCAGACTGCAGTCCACTAATAGCATGAGAGCTCTGCTAGTGTCATGTATATCATCAACACAAAGCAACACTCAGACAAGGTGTTTTGTGTAGGATAAGCTCAGGCTAGGTGGCTAAACCAACCAGTAAACTAGGTTGTTAAACCAACCACCAAATTATTTCATCTCTTCCATGGGTGACACTCCTAGCCCTTAAGCAGCATATTTGTAACAAAATAAAGGCAACAAAGACACAGACCTATACGGTTTCAGTCACATGTGGACAGAAGACAGACATGCATAGAAACTTAAAGAAAATACACTTTGTCTTTTCCTGCACTGTTTTACAACAAAGTAGTGTTAATGTGACCTTGGGCTTTGCTCTCTGTTGATTAAGTACAAAATATAAATGAAATTCTGTGTTCACATTGCAAACTACACACAGGTCACTTTATTTCAAAGTCTAAGAATATGAAAGCCCTGAGACAGAAAAGAGAATCAAGGAGAAGGAGAAATGAAGACAACAACAACAGTAAACCACAAAGGAGAGAAGGACATGATGATAGTTCAAAGAAAATGTAACACAAAGATGATTCTATCTGTTTGAAGCTCACGCGCTGGTGCTGAAGTCACCTGCTTTGAGTCTTAGAGACAGATACAAAGGGAAAGTTAGTCAAAAGATCAATTCTATTCTCCAAGTTCCCAGCAGGTCCACAGCATCTATCAATAAAATAACTGATGCAATATTTTTTGTTCTATGCAGTGTGGTCTTAAAAGCAGTATATAAAGTATTATAAGAAATCACATAAAGAGTCATGCAAAGCCATTGTAAAATTGAAATTCTTTGAAGAAGTTCATGAATGAAGCTAGAAGATGACTCATTTAGACATCCTTTGCCCCACAAAAGGAGTTCAAAAAGGCATCTCATACAGATAATTCATAAACAAGACTTTCTGTGTGAATGATAAGAAAAAGTCCCCCTGAAAAGACTGCAAAGTGATCAGAGGTACAATCATCTATGTTTTCTTCAAAACCACCACTTAATCTTTCCAAAAGACAGAGATGGCTAAAATAACATAGAATTTAAAGTGTAAATGAATGAGTTCTGATGTGGTCAACATATCTATACATAAAGCAATTATAGAAGAATCAAATATCCTCTTCCTCTGTAAGTAAAATATTGTAATTAATAAGAACTGGAAGCCTGCAGACTCGTTTTCTCTACCTGGTTTACAAGAAAGAGCATCTCATTGCAGACAGATTGCAAATTATTGCAAATGCATATCTAGCTGTAATGCACCAAGGTAAACAGAGGTCATTAGAGAGACCTTAAGAGGCTACATACAGTTTGCCTTTCACTGGATTCCTCAAGGCCTCCATGTAAGTCCTTCTTGAGGATAGGTGATTTAATTTTTTTCTCCAATAATAAACTAATTATCTAACTTTGGTGTCTAATTGCTAATTCCCTGTAAATGCAATGGTCTACATTTAAGACTCAGGTTTTCAGAGACGATATTGACTGTAGTCCCCTGATGGCATCAGGTATAGCAATTTATTTTGTTTCAGCGATTTTACTTTGTATTGAATGATTCTTCACAATTCATTTGAAGTCTTTGTTAGGATTTCTGCCAGGCTTTTAAAACCCAGCATAACTGCTATTGAGGCAACAACACTAAAAGGTTCCAAGAATCAGAAAAATCTTAAAACTTACATAGACTTTGCATCCCGATCAGGATGGTCACTATTTTGTAGGAGTTTATTCATCTCATTTCATTTCCAGTGAAGAAAGTGAGCTTGATTTTTTCAAATATTTTCTTATCTCCTTAAAATAGACATTGCAAGATAGTTTTGACTTATAATTGCTTTCGTCATTACTCAATGTGGTCAGTCTCTTCAAGGAGCTGAACTTCTGCTCAGCATTTGCATTGTTAACCAACTTCAGTGGGATTTGCAGGTGTTCAGCAACTGTCTGGGTGTGGATCCTTGACGTTTTGACAGCTATGTTATGCACACATGTTCTTACATAATAGAATATTACCTTGGAAAAAGAGCAACATAAGCAAGGATGAGAAACGTTGTTCAAAACTGTTTCTTCTGAGTGAATTTTAGTTGGAAATCAGAGCTTATTTTCACATCTGGTTTTGTGTAGTTACTTGAGTGCTGTAGTGGCCCTCACTGCTCTGCCAGTACATAGTTCTAGGCAAATTCTAGCTCTTCTATTTCACCTCAAAAGTTATTTACTTTCTTTCAGACAAGTGTATGTTTACATGCAGTGATACAGCCCTGGACATCATCAGCAATCAGGTGGGTCTCAAAGATATTCAAAATTCTAATTTTAAAGAAATTTAGTCTAACAAAGCAAGGTGTGGTGAGCCAACAGAAACTGTAAACAAGAGCACACTAGTAAAGATTCAAGAGACTGCAAGTCTTTGTTCTGAAGCACACACACCATTTATTATGATTTGCTCATATATCCTTACTGCTTAGAAACACAAAAGAAGCCTAAAGATAATGTAGTACTTGGGGGTCCTGAGGCACTCTCTGTCTGCAAAATCACTAACATCACTCAAACAAGAAGTTATCCCAAGGGGTGTAGAATCAAGTTCCTTGCAGCTTTCATGCCAATGTTACTGCAGTCAAAGTATGGTGTCCCTCATGTGCTCTTCTTAAGTGGTAACATTATGGGTAAGCTTTGAGCAATGGAGCTGACACTGATTATGAAACTATTCTCCAGACCTGAATTATGAGAGGCTGTCAGCACCTTTCATCAACATGCATCATATTGCTTAGCTAACAGAGCTTGGGAAAGATCTACTATTTTTCAATGTTTTTCCCATTATTGTAAATAGATGAGATTCTGCTCCAGGACACATCCAAAAGATGAAAAATTAGGAGGAAGAGACATGAATAAATACAGAGAATGTGAAGAAAGAATGTGATTGCTCTTATTTCTTTGCCTTAGCAAGGCATATTCTTCCCCTTGACAAAACTAGAAGTTGTCCTAAGAAGCAGCCAGTTGATCTTACCGGGTAATGAAGAAAGAAAAAGTATTGAAAAGGAACAATACTTGTAGTGGAAAAGTCCAATTACATTACTGCTTTCAACACTGTGTCAACATTTACTTTTTTTGCCAAGCCTAAATGTCTGAAATGTTAAGAAATTTATCTGTCTTTTAAAGAAAAAAAAAAAAAACCACCCAACCTAATTAAATCCAAATGTGGAAAAGTAAATATTTTCAAAGCATCTATGATGATAGATCTCTTCGTAATTTTTTTTTAAATATCTTACCTAGTGTCAAAGATTGTAAATCTGAGGATAAACCAAAACATGAAGTTTTTACAGTTTGCTCACATTTTATTGAAGCAGCTTGTATTGCTGAAAACAGAAAAGTTTTTCTCTATAAAAAAACCAAAGACATCTGTTCTTTTAAAAAATGTCTGAATCGTAAAAAATGAACCAAACCCCATATTCTCAAAAGTTCTATTTTTCAATACTAAATTTAACCCAAATTTCATCAATCCAATCTGTCAATTACAGATACTGAAACTAGCATCATTTAAACCTGTGTAAAAACCATAGAGTCTTTGCAGCACTTGAGAATGGAAAACCTTAACACAGAAGCAGTCTGCCACCATTTGCAGCCTTAGATGATTTGTAGTGGCTTTCTTCTCAAATTAGTTCCATCTTTTTATTCTGATAGAAACCGATTTCAGTTTGAGTTCCTCAGTTGACATATATAATGTATATGCATAAGTTTCTGCTGTTCATTTTGTAAGGAAAACCAAAATAAATGTAAGAACAAGCAAGTCGCTTGCTATTTGCAAACCTGACGTGAACTGCTATGAGAAGTTTAAAATATACATGCTTTGGGGAATTAACTTGAAAATTTAAAGGGTAAACCTACCTTCACAATATTTTCACAAACACAATCTGGATTCCCTCTCTCACTTCCTCCTCCCACTTTTTTTTTAACTGAACTGTTTAGATAGATGTCTGGAAAACAATATAAAAAAAAAGGAGCACAAGAGAAATTATAACCTTTTAGCTATCATAGTCCAGGCTGTCAGATTGAGTCCTCAGGGCATCATTTAATTTTGAGATGCACAAAGATACATTTAAATAATGATAGGGTTGGGCTGTGCCACAAACCAACAGATGCTGGGCAATTCAAAGTTAAGGACAACACTTCATCACCTCTGTACTTAACAAGGAGAAGGAAAAGCATGTAAATTAAGGATATAATTTCAGTCCTTCAAACAAAGTCTTCAGGGTTTATTGGTTTGTTGCAACAGTAATGGTATTTTAAACATAGTTTTCTGTATGTTAAATGTTTAAAACTTTCGTATTAGTCAGGCAATACTAAGTTTACAAAAGTGAAAGAAAAGCAAGTGATAGAATTGAAGAGGCAGATTCCCAGTGAATTGCTAAATAAATCACTATAAAAATCCCACCACGTTTTTGGCAGAAGAGGGAGAAGAGTACAATGGTGTGAACATTTGACATCACACCAAATGCAAAGACAAAAAGTAATGCTTCAAAGAAACTGAAAGACGTTGACACTGAAATACTATCTAGACAGGGAACATACAACATTGTGGAATTGATTCATCTGGCATACATAACTCTGTCTAAAGGCTCATTTATTAATTCTTCATTTGTGATGTAAATACACTAACAGCAGTAGGAGTCAAAAAACATCAAGATTCCATAAAGACAGTTAGTTCTGCGACAACCATGAGTCTTGCTGGTAATTATTTTAAAAAGATTGAAGAAACAGATATTCACTCATATGCAGAGAAAAATTATATGCCTGAAAACAATTAGATTTCATGTAAATGATATAGTAAACATGAAGCTAAGTGGTACAAAGTACTGAATAGCTCTACTATGAGGTTACAATTGCAGGCACTTTTGACATGATCACTTCTTTGCTTTTGCAATTCATAACAGTCATGCAATTTATTAACCTCTGAGAAGCCCATGTGAACCCCTCTAACATTTGTATAGGAAAGAAAAGTGACATCCCTTCCCAGTCATACTTGACCCTATTAGAAAAGAAGAAGGAAAGAAGGAAAAACTACCTGAAAAATAAGGAAATTTATAACTAAGAATCCAGGATTTCAGTCTGCTCGTTCGTTCCAACCCTTAAGATTCTGTGATTAGTTGAATCACACTCACGGCATAGGATTACATATGCAAACTTTAAAAAAAATTACAAAGAGAGAAAAAGAGAAATGAGAAATAAGAAGCATGAACTTTTGTGAATTTTAATTAAAGAAAGAGACAAACAGAAGTAGAAAGAGAAGGAGAAAGATCTAGTAGATGAAAAAGTGAAAGGGCAATATCACAAATGTAGGATTGTATCACATAACAGACATTTTCAAAACCTCTGAACATGGAGAAAGTCTCTAAAACCATATACATACATATTAAAAACTACTTAAGAGTCACAAGTATAACTGACACATACCTGTGAAGTCAATTCAAATGTGTTTTTGCAGGATTGTTTTACATGCCCAACATACCTTTCCCTGAATTCATGCTTTTTTCATGCTTTTTTTTTCAGGGCCTTGTTTAAAAAAGTCAAACTACTAGCTTTTTAATGTTAAAAAAAAAACAAAAAAACACACCAAACTTTCTCACTCTTTATGAAAGATTTAGGCTTCTTGAACTTCAAACAGTTATTTACTTCATCCCATAAGAGACTTGGTCAGATACGTATAGATTCTGAGACAGTATGCTAAGAAACAAACGAGCACCATAAATAAAAAGATCTCCACCAAAAAATAAAACTGACTACTCACTATTTAGATGTAGGCAGCCAACAACAAGTAACTCCACCTCTCCCACACCTGTAGGTCATTACCAATTTAAAAGACTCAGCTTTATCCCATCATGCAGTGGGTAGAAATAAAATAAAAAAAAAAAAAAAAAAAAAAAAAAAGAGAGAGCTTCTGACAGGTGTATGATCTTTCCAGAAATGGCAGTGTTCCTACCTTACTATATTGGTGCAGAAATAATGTGTAACATAAAACTTTTAAACTTGTTAGTGGTGGCAAATTTATTCAAGTTCTTATGAAGAAAAATTCTCCTTCGAAAGAAGTGTACCTTTTATTAGTTCAGAATTCTCCTAATAAAATAATTTGAATCAGCAAGTGATAAGGATGAGTGAACACAGCCTAGATATTCTTGATTCTAGGGGACGTGAATATTATAGTACCTATAGTTAACATATGAAATACTTAGCTGATAAATTACAGAAAAAAAATATTCATCATACAGTCCAACCTCAACCTTACAAAATCCCTCTAAAATAAATATAATCTACCAATACTGTGTTATTTTTATCTCACTGGGTTTAACATATCATTTGCTTCTCCTCTTTTCCTTTCCCTTTTTAGATATGTGGTCCTAAATATTATCCCTCGGCCACTTTCAGCCAGTGAATTCTGCTTTACAAATGAACCTAATAATTGGGTTTTTTTCCTCTTTTATTGTATTTCCTTTTCTTGAGATGTACAGCCTTTGAAATCAATAGACTTATACTTTCAAGCAAAGCCAATATAAAAATAGCTATTAAAAAAATCAAAATGCATTTTAGTCTACTCTGACAACAAAGAGAAAATTACTTTTGCATTTTACCTTACCTTTTACAAAGTTAAGGCAGATGAATAAATACATAAGTGGAGGAAACAAAAATAAAACAGTTGAATCCCATAGGTATCACCTTTCTTTTATGCTCAATAGCAAAACTTGTGGGAGGGGTGTAAAATACTAAGCTAACATTTTCAATTATAGTAAAAAATTAGAGGAAAAAATAATAAAGAAAAACATACTTTCTAAAGGAACTTGCTTGTGTTTATTTCCTAAACCTTCTCTCCAAATTGATTGGAAAAAGATAAACAACATTGAAACTAATATATGCAGCTGTTCCTTATACCCAAGAGGACTGTTTTCCTTGTCCCTAGAGGGCATTGATCCCTTTAGTAGAATTTTAGAACTTGCAGTTGAATTTCACTGGGACCCAGGCCTCCTCAGAGTGAGCTTCCTCTTGAGTAATTTCACAGGTTTTGTTTTGAGATAAAGCATCAAAACCAGGCGAGATGCAGGAGATCAGCAGCAGCCAGACAAGGACCAGCAGGATCTGCCCTTTGGGCAAGGTAATTATTTCCACTCTGCATCCCCCTCTCCCAGAGGCAAGGTGCAGCCCAGGATGTACTTCCAGCCCAGCAGCACTTCCCCAGTCTCCTTGATATTTTGAAGAAGGTGCAGTGGCTGTTTTCTCACCCTGAAGCAATCTACTGACATATTCATGGGGACTGCTGTGGGTTTTTTGTTTATTGTCTTGCTAATGAAGTGTTTGTTTCTGTGTGTGCAAGCACCGAACTGAGGAAATCTTCAATTCATCAGGCTTGTGTTGACATTGCTTCATCTGCAGCCTAAACTCAAGCAGAGACTGCACAAAAATCTTTTGGATGGTTAAGTATTTAATACCATGTCTAGAAGAGCAACAAGACCGGGCAAAAAAAACATGGTTTAGTTGACACCAGCTGATTAGGAGAGCTGCATGAAGTCAAAGCAATGTTCTTAGTCCTATAGCTTGATAATAAGTACAAAGAAAAATGGGAAATATTCCATTATCTTGACCAACATAGAGCAGATTTTCATGAAAAATCTATTATCTTTAAAAGAGGAAGAATATTCAATATAGGTACATGCAGTAGCCTTGAGCTTGTTGGACAATTTACCTCCACATAAGAGAAGGAGTTAATGTATTGATGAACAGAACTGCTTCTGCCATCCAGGAGAAATAAAGTGAAAAATAACAGGAAAAATAAATCAATTTCCCTTATTGCTCTCCAGCTGCACATTGTGTCTCTGTCTGCCATGCTTATATAGGCAAATCATTGTATTATCTTTCCTCTTGTGAATAGTCCCACTGAAACATTTATGAAATTGAGGATGTATATGACTTGTCGAAGGCTATGACCCTGTAGATAAATCTGTATACCTTCCTGAAGAAGTCCCTGCTGTGCTCCTCTTGCATAGCCGTGCTCCAGAATACACAGATTCAGGATCAGCCCTACATCTGGGACCTTTTCTATTTCCACTAGAATTCAATCGGGTACAAAGCAGACTTAAAAGTGTTGTCATGTTTCCAACACCTAAGACATCCTTTCAATTGTATTTGTAGAAGGTCTACAATTTTATAGTACTGAACAGGCCACTGTGAAAGAGATGTTTAGGTGTTACTCTGACCACTATCTACTATAAAACCTGCCAGTTTCATATGGTATGTGTTTACTTGTGAGTGCAACAAAGAGAAAGAAAAAAATCCTTATATTGAGGGACCTGTATACCAAGAGGTGAAGCCCGGGGGTTCTGGTACCTTGAATTACAGAATCACAGAATCTCAGGGGCCAGAAGGGACCTCAGAAGATCATCTAGTCCAACCCTGCCAGGGCAGGACCACCTAGAGTAGGTCACACAGGAACTCATCCAGGTGGATTTTGAATGTCCCCAGAGAAGGAGACTCCACAAACCACCTGGGCAGCCTGTTCCAGTGCTCCCTCACCCTCATAGTGAAGAAATTCTTCCTGTATGTCTTTGAAAACTCTTATGTTTCAGCTTTTACCCATTGCCCCTTGTCCTATCATTGGCCATCATTCTCCAGTGGGGGTGAATTTCAGATTGAAGTGGCCTGGAGGCAGTCATTCCTTAAAGGCAAAAATGAAGTAGTTTTTCCTTCTCTGTCAGAGCTCCAAGTGATGTTCTGGCACAAAGGTGGACTGCTGCTTCTCTAAATGTGCTCCAAATCTCCCTTGGCACATTGACCGTAAGCTAGCAGCTTCTTTTCATTGTTGGCTTTTATGAAATTGCATCTTCTGGGTCATGTCACAGTTTGGAACTCCTTCATCTCTTTATTCCTCACCTTCACATTGGATGTGGAGAACACTAAGTCAAGGGGAAGGAAAAAAACCCACAGTTTGAATCCTGTTTCTCATTGTCATTGACTACAATAGCAAGTGTGCTGTCAATTCAACCCAACCTCAAGAGCTCAGCAGCATCCTGTGTCTCATTTGCTGGTCCACATCCAAGACATCTGCTTTTGTTGGCTACTTGCTATTCTTCAGCACAGATGAAAAGCACTACAGATGCAATCAGGTGCTATCCCATGCCTCAGCAACAGCCGCTGCCATCCTTGGGATGCTTTCTGTTACTTACCTCTGTCCTTGCAGCAAATGGGAATCACAGAGGCATAGACTGCTCCAAGAGTTGGTACATCTTCCTGCTGCTCTGTTAGTTCTTCCAGTTAGTGGCCTTTTCCTCTCTTTGCCCAGCAACCCCTCATCATAAAAGTATTTTTTATGGAGCCATTTTTATAATAAAAAGCGTCCCATTTTATAGTTAGTAGTTAGGATTCTGTAAGTAAAAGCAGATTTCATGTACAGTAAAGAGGTCCAAGCAACATCAGAGAAGCTTTGACGGCGTACTGCAGCTCAAGTTCTTTCCCCTTTTTCTCCCTCAGTCTCTAAATCTCTAGTCATTCAATTAACTGTCTTGGGATTTAGGGTTGGAAGGTGCTAGGAGGATGTCAGTCATCATTAGTATAACTATCAGATATTATGCATTATTTATTTCAAATATTTATTCATTATTGTGCCCCAGATTAATGTAAGCTACTTGAGGCAAATCTATTTCTAGAAGTATTACTGAGAGAAATTCTGAAGTAGAAAAAAAAATCCACAAATAAATAAACTTTACCAAGCCCCTTCAAGGAACGTTGAAGGGGGTGGGAGGGAAAGAGCCTAGCTTTGCGAAGCAGATGCTTTAATGGTTCACTGAGGTTTGTGAACTATACTTCTCAGTCAAACCTGAGTAGATTTAGGAGTTTTCCCTGCTGTTAGTAATGCTGTGATTGAAACATCCATACACAGAAGTCCAGTGGCATTTCCAATCGCCCTTGGAGAATAGCAGTTGGAAGCCTGGTGGAGTCACATCTAGATGCTTACATTTATGCATGTTAATGTTGCTTAAACTATGCAGAAATTCTGTCTGTCACAATAGAGTTTATCTGGTCATTTTGCACTCTTTCTGATATTAGTGTGCCTTTTCACAAGTCTTTTTCACACAGGCTAAATTATTGCTCAGCACCTAAAAGCTAGATACATGCTGAACTTGGTCAAATGCTGGAAGCCTAATCTCAGAGTCAGTACAGCATTATTATTTACAGGTCTTCCAGATCTCTCTGTAATCAAACCTTGAGCCCCACCTAAAATGTTGTCTTGCCCAAAGATTCCACTGGTTCACCACAGCTCCATTCTGACTTATCACTCAGGCTGCAAGAAACTAAACTAACACAACATAGACACATGGCTGAGCTAACAATCAGCATACCCAACTAAATTACATTGGAATCTGGACTCTCTTACATCCAACTAGCTCATGCACTTCTGTGTTGCTTAGGTACATGTAATTGTGAGTCATAAATTAAGTCCTTTTCCCCTGTTGTATTATTTATGTAATGATACCAGGAAGGGAAAATAAATACACAAACTCCAAGCTTTGGGTTTCCTCAAGAATACCATGGTTTCTTTGATATGAATAATAATTAACCAGGGGAATGATTACCAAGAGCTGCAGTGTTACTGTGAGTGTTGCAGTTAAGACAAGTTTACACAATTTTTACTTAAAGACATAGCTAAGCTTAAACAGAAACTCAACCAGGGAATCCTACAGGAGCAGGAAACACTAGCTGATCAGCACAGTCTCTTCTGCAAATTTACAAAGCTGTGACATTCCCTAGCTTTGGATCATTCTCAAATAAATTGCCTAAGGCCATAGAGCCAGATGTGTGACAAGCAGGTAACATTCCCCAGCTTCAGCACAATGCTGGTGCTTCCCAGGCCCTCATCCCAGATTGCTCCAAGGGCAGCTTCTGTCTGTCTTGATGGAGTTATTATGGCAGATGCCAAAAGGTGATGTTCATGAATACATCTTCAACAGAGGGATCAATAACTCACACACATTGCAAATGTTCCCCAGGAACTGTTTTGCACCTACTGATATCCAATATTTTTTAAAATATTTAAAAAGCAATAAAAGTACTCTTTTCAAACTCCAGAACTTAGAAGCAAGCATTTTCCTAAAGCAACTAGAGATTAAATAGGAAAAGAAAACCCATACCTCTGACATTAAAACACTTTTCCTTGACAAGTTCTATCTTATTTTCTTATTTGCCCCAAAGAAGAAAAATCTAGGAATACTTTTTTCCCTGATGTGTTGGCAAGACTTCTGAATGTTACATAAAACAATGCCACAGGTTAAAGACTGAGGTTATTTGTGTCAACAATGATCTGACTTAGTGCTGCTGCTGCATTGAAAATCAAAACAAGTTTTAACAAGCACCTTTTCCCAGCAGAAATTTGATTTGTTTCTTGATGTTCCGGGTCAGGGAGCAAAGGCATTAGGAGGTCAAAAAGCTCAAACCAAAGAAAACAAGAGGGAGGGGAAGAAAGGAAAATAACACATACAGTCTTACTGTTTGAATAAAATCTAACCTGTGTTTATCGTGTGTTCAACAAGCACAACAAGCACTTAGAAGGAAACTATCATTTGTAAAGAGAGAGGTGTCCAGAAGACCATTTACAAGTAGAATACAAAAATTTTTATTGCAATTCCCCCCAAAATAAGCAATTGTGTTTTCATAAAATACATAATTCAGTTGAAAAATGCTCTATTTTGAGGCTTTCTCATGCCTGCGTCCATGGTCCTGCTCCTTGGCTTCATCCATAGGTGATGGAAACAGATTTGTTTCCATCAATCACTGAGAAGCTGCACCATTTCATACCAGAAAAGTGTCTCTAATTTAATCACCCTTAAAGTTCTTTAAGCCAGGTTTTAAATCTAAAAGCCAGGATAAAAGTTTTACGTTGATCTTTTTTTTTTGACAATGACATTCTTTATAGTTAAATCCTTCCTTTAGATTATGTCCTTCAAGACTAAATGAGTCTGACTGGAAATGACAGCTCTTAGTTTCAAGCCGTTGCTCCTTCCATGGAGCAGATAGAACATTCCTGGTCTTGTGCTGTGCTCTTCCCTATTCAATGGGTTTTTTTGGAAGGAGAAGCCACTCTGGGCTCTTTTAGCACAGCAGACCTCATGGTAGAAGTGATAAAATCTCAAACAGACATATAGAAAGCTTTATAGCTGCTGGTGTCTGTGAATACATCACTCAGGAAAGGACGAACACAGATGCTGGCCAAAATCAAATCCACGGGATAAAATCAAATTTGGTAAGCTTTTTCTGTGTCACAGGCTTATCCATTGCTACACATTTTGAGGTGCTCCAATGTTACCTCATGCTTAGCCACTAATGCTTCAAGGTGTATTTGCTGCAGCATGGACCTATCTACAAAAACTGCTAAGCGTGACATCATATCGTCTGGGATATCTTTTCAGTCAGTTGGGGTAGACTATTCAGGCTGCATCTCTTCCAAGCCCACTTGCTGGGGTGGGGTGAGAAGCAGAAAAGGCAAGCGCTGCTCAGCGATAACTAAAACCTCAATGTGTTACCTATGTTGTTTTCAGCACAAATTTAAAACATAGCCCCACACTGGCTACTGTGAAGAAAATTAACTCTACCCCAACCAAAACCAACATGTCCTTTTTGCAGGTTTAAGATCTCTGTTTCTACTGCTTCTGCCAGTTATTTATGGTGAATATGGACTAACATCACCTATAATGGGACAAAATTTTTATGACCAAGTACCTGGAGTTTGCAGCATGGAAGCATCTAATCCAATCTCTATACATAGCAGCATCTTCTCAGCCAGAACAGAGCAATGACACCTCCTAATTTTTCATTTCAATTTTGTTGGATTTGAGCAGGATAACTACTTATGAAAAGGATAAGAGTAAAGAGAGTCTATAATACCTTGACAGCTTCATCTAAGCTAAGTAGAAGTACAAGAAGTGAAGTACCAAGGAAAGATGTGCCATTGAGATGACTTCATTAAGGACAAAATTGTTTAAATGTTTGCTGCTGGAAGTAGATAGCTTCAAGCTTGGATACAGCATTGATTAACATTCTGAGTAGCTCCTGCTGCTGAGGAGAAAGACAGATAATCTTACCTTGAGCCTCTGAGTATGGTTGTTTTTCTGATTATTCTTTCACAGGATCAGAAGGAAGTGGTAATACTAAAGTGGTGTTAGAAAAAAATCAGTTAAATTAAAAGGTAAATCAGCATCTATGTATTTCTTTAGCCTTGACAATTACTACCAGATATAATATAGTTATTTCCTATGTAAAAATAGGAAAACCTCAATTAAAATAATCCATTCATCAGAATTTGTTATATAACAAATCTGTTATAAATTTTTAATAGATTCATATCTATTTTTTCTGACTTATCCATCTGCTACTTGAGTATGATAGGAGAGTAAGAATCATAATCCAGTTTCTTATTCTGTTACCAAATTGGGTGTACAAGAAATAAAAGTAAGTGTGAGTATTTGATAGTCACATTACCTGGCACCATACATCATGAAATGATGGCTTTGTCCATTTCTTTCCCACTTGCGCAGAATAGAAGGCTTCAGTCTACCAAACATAATGGACCTAAGACATCAGTAATCTGAAATATAACTATCTAATCCATGTTAGTCACATCAGCTTCCACTGTATTTAACAGAGAAAGATTATCTTCTGAGATAATTAATTTCAGTCTGAGAGAGATGTCTGAAACTGGAGGGATTTATAACGGTTTCCACCAAGCACAGAGAGAGCTTCAAAAAGAGGTCAGATTATACATGTATCTTGTAGATAGTGAAAGTCAGAAAGATGAATCATTGACTGCTCACTCTTTGTACACATGGACTCTCATTAGATGCAACCATTGCACTTAGAGTAGAGGAAGTCTGTCTATTGATGCACAGACAGCAAATATCAGTAATATTAAGCAGAAACATTTTTAGTCCCTTATCTCAGACAGGTATCTGGGCAACTGCAAAATAAAAACTGCAATATAACCAGAATCACTTCACCTCTCTCTGAAACACCATGACTTTTGCAGAGAAACACTGCAGTCATTTAACCATACATGAGAAATGGAGCAAGACAGAAGTCTTTACTTCCCTAAGGCTGAAATAGAAAGAGATAGGGAGTGAAACCACACAAGAAGAGAGTTGCTTGAACTAAAAGCTCACCTTGAAAATCATCTGAGCATCACCTTTCTTTTAGTCAAAACTGTTTGAGAATGAAATTTGTCACTGGGAGGAGAGCAGATAAAATAGCAGGGTAACTACAGAAGGATGTCACCTACAATACAGTTATCGGACCTTCCACATATAGCATGGATCATCGCTTGTCTAGACTTCAAGAATCTCTTTCCTTCCCCTTATCTTCCCCTCTAGTACCACACAGCATTTCATACTGTACCATCTGGAGAACAGGTGTTGTTCAGTTTGGTGAAATCCAGAAGGACAACACTGCTTGTGCAAGGCTGGGATGCTAGGATTTCAGCTTGGCTGGGCAGTGAGGCTTCTAAATGTCCATTACAAAAGAAATTCAAAAACAATCAAAAAGTGACTGAAAGTATGAATGTATATATGATGTGAGACCAGCTGCAAGGATGGTCATGAAGAACTTTATCTAACCACCATCCATGGCTGCTTCAAGTTTCATCATTCAAAATCTCTTATACCTGTTAGGGACAGCACCTTACACACAGGCTGGGAATGATTCCAACAAAAGCAGAATGTTTCCAATATATTATGCTGGTGGGAAACAAAAACTGTTTGGAACAAATCATGCCTCAGGTCCTGTTGGGTCTTCCTCAGGCAGGGGTTTTCACTGGGAGAGAAGGCAGTCTGAAAGCCGTATGGAAACAGTAACCACATCCTGCACAAATAGTAAACTTGAAATTCCTGTTAATTTTTCCCGAGTTTAATGTTGAAGTTAGAATACCAATGTCTTTAATCAGTTCCCATGTCCTGAGGGTTCCTCAAGAAATACCTTGAGGAGTACTGATCTATTACAAGAGGTAAGCACAAACCAAAAAAAGAAGATTAAGAGTTGAAGTGTGCTGAGTAGTTTGCAGCCCTTTCCACCACTGATTTAGGTTGTATCCTTGGGAAACATTCTGTATTTCAGAAAGCTTCTAATGTGCACATCCATTGTCCTGCAACAAGTTAAGCTTCTTGCCTACTTGCTTGTTACATCTGTCAATCATGTGCAAAAACTGATACTGGAAAGTAATCTGACAATGCTGTTATATTCAAAAACAGTGATAAGGATGAACTTTAAGACTCAAAGGACTTTGGCAGCAGAAAACTATTGACAGCTTGGATCCCAGCATTTCCTGTCAGACTAACTTTCATTAAGCCTCTACCAACAGAAGAAAAGGTGAGAACCCAAACAAAATATAGACTAACATTAAAATGCAAACTTATGACAAGAGTTAAAGGAAGCCTGTACTTGCACACAGGATTTTTTAATAATCTTGCAGGGAGAAAGGAAGGTGGAGAAATTTAAGCAGAGGATGTAATTCTCTTTTTTTCCTGTGTTCTCTTGACTTCTGTTCATATTCCTAGAAAAGCAGTCTCTGTACCTACATGAAGAGTTTTGTGTACAGAGAGCAGAGCTATGAACATGGCTTTTTAAAACTCCTGTTACACTGGGAAAACTGAACCTTGGTGAGAAGGCAATTTTAGAAAAACCCTTTGGTCAGGCGGGTGAAAGGAATAACCTTATCTAGGCTCTTCTCTTTGTTTATTTATACCTGGACCACTTGGAACAACTTGACTTCACAAGAGGAGGAGACGTATAGAAAAGAGGTGCAATATCACAAATGTTATTTTATCCATTCGACTACTAACACAATAACCTTTATCAGCAGCTATACATAAGGTCATCTCATCAAATGGGTGACAACTTCAGTTGGAAATAAACTGAACTAACTTCATTAAAGCTAGTGGAGTCATTCTTGGTTTAAACCTGTGAAAAATATTTCCCAATACTTTTCTTCCCTTACTATGTAAGGAAAGAAGAATAATGTTTTAGTAGTAGGAGAAGTTGGGAAGCAGAGACAAAGACCCCTGAAAGATGTTTACTACTGAGCTGAGATAGTGCACACCCTCCCTTGAGTCTCCTCCATAGAGCAGTCTCACCATGTTGGAGAGCACGACTTCAGCTGTGATCAGATAAACAAAATGATGAGCATGGTGTATGTATATCACCTGCTGCCAAAGGGGTTGGCTTCATTGCTTTAGAGTCAAGTCTTCAAATCCAGAGTAACAAATCCATCCAGTCATCAGATTTCTTGTGCTATTAAAAGAAGAGAAACATCTTAATATCTCTCTATCCTTCCAACAAATCTGCACATACAGCCTCTGCGATGCCAGCTTAGAGGCTGGGAGCACTCTGGTTAATGCAGTCTCCCTGATGACTCACACTGCCTTACTCAGAGCTGACTGCAGCATTTCTCAGCAAGGTAACGTGCACCCTTATTTTCCCAGTGTCTTCACAGTTCCATGCAAATAGCACCAAGACTAAATTAAACTATTATATTAAATTTAGCCTGTTTAGCCTGGAGAAGAGAAGACTGAGGGGGGATGATATCAACATTTATAAATACTTAAAGGATGAATGTCAAGAGGATGGGGTGAGCCTTTTTTTTTCTGTAGCACACAGTGACAGGACAAGGGGTAACAGGCACAAGCTGGAACACAGCAAGTTTCACTTGAACATAAGAAGAAACTCGTTTACTGTAAGGATGAGGGATCCCTGGAAAAGGCTGCTGAGAAAGGTTGTGGAGTCTCCTTCTCTGGAGGTTTTCAAACCCAACTGACTGTGTTCCTGTGTAACCTGATCAAGGCGAACCTGCTTTAGCAGTGAGTTGGATTGGATGAACTCCAGAGATCACTTCCAACCCCTACCATAACATTGTGTGAAATAACATAGAAATTTATTTTCCTCCTCTACCCCAAGGAAGAGATATGTTTAAAATTGTGGCCAGATTTTTTTTTTTATACACCTACACTGCAGCTTTTGCCAGTAGTTTCAGCACTAGCAATTGGTTTCAGATATTTTCCCTTAATTGGTTATCATATTGTCATCCTGCTTTGGTTTCCTGAGCTTTCTATCTGAAGGGGAAAAAAAGATGTAGGAGAAAAGCTTTAAATTGAAATAAAATCTTAAATAATGAGTTTGTGGGCATTGATACAACACATTTAAATTGTAATTAATATTGATGTGTGTCCCCAGAAATCTTCCATGAAAAGTTTTAAATAAATACATAAAATAAATAATTTTTTCTTACCTGAGGGCAAAGCTCTCATTTACTTAAATCAATGCCTATTGATTTATGAATGATGTTTGTGTCTTTATGTATTACATCAGTTTGGATGGATCCCCTGACTTTTCTTATGTGGTTCACTGGTTTGCCTTGGAAGGTAATACACCTTGTTCAAATACATGCCAAAGGCAAGAGCAAAGCTGCTCAAATATGCATCGTCATCTACTGTTACCACACAATATTTAAAACAATACCTCTGTTTTAGATGCTTGTATAATTAAAATCAGACACTTATACAAGTACAGAAATACTGGCCTGGATGGAAGGACAGACCAAATGGTAAATCCAAGCATATTTGTAACTGAGACAAAGGTCTGGCCTTGGATTTCATGGAAAGGTTAGCAAAATGTCAGCCTGTCACATCTTATCAACAGTAATAATAACAACTCACACTTTAGAACACAAATACCAGCTGTGTATCCTAAAGCTCTCTGCAAACAGTAGTACACTAGCCATAGAAAGACAATGCATTTCTTTATAGATAGGGAGAAACTGAGGCAGGAGGACCAGAATGAATGGAGGACTCCAGACAGTGCCTCCAGATAGTGAGAAAAGGGAGACCTTGCAAAGGAATGAGTTACAGTAGCCAAGTCAGCATCAAGTGTGATTGAGGAATCCTGTATTTTTATTTTGAAGTGTTTTATTTTTAAATGAGATCCACATCTGGTGTAAATCTGTGCTAAATTTAATGTTACTACAGAAATATACATAATCCAGCCCAGTAAATATTGGACTTGTCCAGTAACTATAAGCAGAGATTGGTAACAGATTGGAAGAGCATGTTTCTTGATCTGCTTCATACTTTCCAAATACTGCTGATGTCCTTTACTTTAAAAAAAAAAAAGACTCAACCAAAAGCAAATTCGGCAATAACTTTCACTAACTTGACTCTAATTGAACTGTCGTGTGTGTAACCATTCTAGAGAAATGTTGATTCCTGCAATCAACTGAAAGGAAAGAGGCTGCAGGAAAAATAAGCCAGACACACAGATAAGAAGATTTTATTCAGCTTTATTTGACAAGTTTTATTACACCGAGAAAACATAACGTATCTAATCTCTTTGCAGCTGTTGCAGCCCTCCAGCCTTTATTACTTAAATCCTATTAGATATAAAATTGTTTCTATTTGTCAATGGCACGATATCTTCTTTTATTATTATTATTATTATTATCATCATCAGAGTCTTGCAAGTGTGGCCATGAACATAATTTCTGGTCCATCTTCTTACCAATAGTTAAGGTTACCCTGTGATGTTTGCTTGTTTAAACGGCCTACTTTTTCAAAAGTCCTGGAGTGCTGTGTGTCTTGTTAGCCTAGACATAGTGGCACTAAATAAAGCTCAGCAAATAATGAAAACCTCTGCAAACAAACCAGTATAACTAATTATTTCTATTATGGGTGCTGAAATTCCAGTTATATTGGGCTCAGCTGCATGCTTACCTGTGTAAAAACCTTGAAGCAAAGCCTTTCATCTCTGTACACAGTTTTTTCAGTTTATTACTTCTAAAACTGTAATTCTCCATTTTTCATAGAAGGATGAAAGCCATTCTTTTTCCATTATTGCAGAAATTATCATTATTGCAAACAAACAATGTTGCCACATTGACTCTTTCTCTACCTATCCCTAGGATAAATCCTCCTATCATTCATCAGGCCCTCACTTAGAGGGATGCAAAGAACATCTCCACTAGAACGCTCCCTTGGGAGTGGAGTCTGGTAGTTCATAGACAGCCATGACAGCATACCACCTGACTGCCCTTCCCATGAGGTAAACACACTTCATTTCCATGTGGACACCAGTACGTTTTTGAGGTTGTCCTGATTTCAACTGAGATAGTTATTTTTCTTCCTAGTAACTGGTAAGGTGCTGGGGTTTAGATTTATCTTGAGGATAATGTTGATAACACACTGATGTTTTAGTTGTTGCTAAGTAGCATTTATCTCAAGTCAAGGATTTTCTGGTTTCCCATGCAGTACTAGAGAGATGCACAAGAAGCTGGGAGGGTACATGACCAGGACAGCTGACTATTCCATACCACAGGACATCATGCCTGGACGGAACTGGCAAGGAGAGGTGGATCGCTCTCAGGTCAGTGGGTGGTGAGTAACCTCATTGTTTGTCACATTTAGTTTTTTGTTTGTTTGTGGTTTGTTTGGGTTTTTTTCCCTTGGGTTTTATTTCTCTCTCTTTTGGAATATTCCTTTTCATTACAATTATTATTACATTAATTGTTATTATTGTTATTGTATATTGTTAGTTTTGGTTATGAAAATGTCCTGACCTCAACCAATGAGTCTTACTGGTCTTTTTTCCCCCATTGTCCTCCCCATCCCAATGGTATGCAAGCAGCTGTAAAAAAGTTAAACCACAACAGAGGTAAAGATTCTGTTTTCTGGGAAAGTGATTTTTTAACCTTACTGCCAGTGAAAACTGTAACACAACAATATCAAAATTCTTTTACATCTGGCGTCACCAGATGGTTTTTGACCAGATGTTCTTGTAGCATCATTAGGTTGGGGAAGAAAAAGAGTAGGCTGAAAAATAAGGCAAAAGGTGTCATGCCCGCAAACCTCCAACAGAATAGAACATAAGACTAACATCCCCCTGCTGCCTGCTCTTGCCTGCACTGGGGTATCATATTCATCCCATTTAAAAGGGCACTTTCATGCTGAAGAAAATTAGTATTTAAGACACCCAGTGCCATAAAAGTTTAACAAATGAGTAAGACACAGATTCTGGATGCATAACAATAAGGAGAGGGAGTTGTTTCCTCTTTTGCCTATTGTTTTTTATTGTTATTGTAATCTCTGTTTCTCTCTTTTTATTAGTTTAATTTTCTTTTGTGTAATTTTGTTTTTATGGAGCAGATTCGTCCCTGCTGCACCTCTAGTAGAATTTCAGGAGAAACAAAGACATCCCTTTGTGTCTTCAAGAGATAAAGAAAACATTAATACCTTTCTCAAAGCTTTGATATTTACATACCATGTGCAATTTTTCTGCAGCTTCTCTTTATTGACTGCATTAACTGATGTCACAAGCTAGGCCATAGGAAGAAAACATCCAAGAGTCTTCTTGAGAGTACAAAGCAGTATAGCAGAGTGGTAGTTTAACCTTGGCTGGGTTCCAGGTGCCCACCAAAGCCATTCTATCACTCCTTCCCCTAAACTGGACATGGGAGAGCGAAATATAATTAAAGGTTTGCAAGTTCACATAAGGAGAGGGAGATCACTCAGCAAGTACCATCACAGTCAAAACAGACTCAACTAGGGAAGAACTGGTTTATAAACAATCAAAAAAAACAGAGTGGGCAAATAAGAAATAAAAACCGAATCTTCAAAACATCTCACCACACTTCTCCTTCTTCACAAATTTCTACCTCCTCCCTGCCAGCAGCACAGAGAAACAGAGAATTGGGGTTACAGTGAGTTCATCACAGATGGACTTTGCCACTGCTGCTTCTCATGGGGAAGACTCCTCACACTTTCCCTGGTAGAGCATGGGGTCCCTCCCATGGGAAATAGTCCTCAATTAACTTATTTAATGTGGGCTGCAGTTCTTCAGGAATTTCTGCAACACGGGTCTCATCCATACGGTGCAGTTCTTCACAAACTGTCCCAGGATGGTTCTCATCCATGGGAGAAATAGTCCTTCTGGTATAGACTGTTCCAGCGTGGTTTTACCATGGAGTCACAGCCTCCTTCAGGCATGCCTCCACGCCAGCATGGGGTTCTCCGCAGGCTGCAGGTGGATCTCTGCTCCCCTGTGGCCTCCATGGCCATATGGGTAGGGCCTTACCATAGGCTGCAACATGGGCTGCAAGGGAATCTTTGCTACAGTGCCTGGGTACCTTCTCCCCTCCTTCTCCACTGACCTTGGTGTCTGCAGAGATGTTCACACATTCTCACTCCCTTCTGATGTTGCAATTTAGCAACTGTGCAGTAACTTCTGCTTCTCAATGTTAATCATAGAGGCATTATCTCCATCACTAATTGGTTCAGCCTTGGTCAGATGTGGGTCTGTCTTAGAATTGATTGGCATTGGCCAGATACAGGGGAAGCTTCTGGCAGCTGTTTGTTTAAAGAAGTCACCCCTGTAGCCTCCTGCTGCCAAAACTTGGTCACACAAACCCAGTACAAGCAGGATTTTGTTGGTCAGTTTTGTATAAAATTATAGGAACCTATTGTGTATTAGGAGTAAATAAATAAAAAATTACATTTGATTGAGTATTAGTGTTATAAAAAACCCATATTTTTTCTTTGATGTTTGATGCATTAAACTCAGAGCAAGTGTATCATTCAGAAGAAGTCACCCAAAAAAATAAGTGAGCAATACTCCAAGGACGTGACACAGTGTCAGCAATCTGTAATGGGGACATTAAATAATTACATGATATTTAACACAGACAAAATGCAGTCCAAGCATTAACCAACAAATCTTCATGACTCTCTTCTGAGACAGAAACTATATCCCAACTTTGCAGATGAAAAACTAAAAAGAGGGCAAAATGTTTATTGTTTTATGATAACTGTGACCAAAAGATTATGTTGTCAATCATTCATTCCAGCTTGCTTACACAAAGTATAAGAATTAGAAATGGTTTATCTTAAAAAAAACAACCTAGAAAACTTCATTTCTGAACAAAAACCTGTCTCTCTCTTAATTCTGGATTTAGCCTGGAAAAATCTGCATGAAAGGAACGTATGTTTTCAAAGATACTATTACACCCTCAATGATCACGTGACTTTACAGAAACTGGAGTGTTGTTTCTGAAATGAACCAAATTAAGTCCATCAAAATAACCTAATTAATTTAGAAAGATTTAATAGCAAATAATTTCATTCCTCTCTGGAGAATTTACATAACTCACAGGTGAGATTTAATTATGCACAACTAAGATTTTCAGAGTAGGACGAGAGCCATCTCCAGCTTTGGCATCTTACTCTGTTCATAAAGTATTACTGAGCATTGATTCCTATTAAAGCTACATCTAATGCTGACTATCTTTATAACCAAAACGTGTCATTTCTGTATCAATATGAGTTTTGGATACAAAAAGGCTCTTCAAAACTATGCTCTGTGCAGCAGGGAATACTTGATCTTTCCTGTTTACATTATGATAGACAGTATAGACCTGTGCTATGCACAGTATATTCTAACAGTATATTCTAACAGTAAACAATGCAATGTCTTAAAATCACTATGAAACCTAATCTAAATTAGCAGAGCAGTTGAAGATCACTTCACTGCACCTGCCCTTTCTTTGATCCAGCACTTGCTATGCCATGAGAGGAATCAAGGCATTCTGGAGAGGCATTCTGGAGAGGGTAGATTTTAATTGTAAGTTAGTTTTCAAACAGAGCAGCTCCCTGGTCTGATTCATCAGAGACCTACACCAACTTTAGATGTGGTGAAAAAGAACATGAGGGAATGAACAGCCTGGAATGAAAGGAGAATTAGCAGCACCCTTTTCAAAAATAGCTTGAATTTTAACAGTGTTAAATCCAAAGCAAAATCACAGCTCTTGTATCTGCAGGCAATAAGGGAAAGGCAGCAGGAAAATAAAAATGGCCAGCATTAAAATATCAGCTCAGAAATTGCTAAGAAAACTGTATCTCTCAGCTCTATAATTCAGTCCTAATGAGCAGTCTATCAGAAGCAAGTGGATATTAGATAATATTTGATTACTCACCAATTAATGAAAAACATAGCCACTTTCACTATTTTTTCAGCCAAAAGGGGTTGTGAAGCTGTTATTATAAACAAACATGTTAGCGTTACACACTGATTCAGAAAAAAGGATCTCAGTGAACTCAGTATAGAAAGGATTTGGCTATACCTCAGAACTATTCTTTTGTGGCTTTGAAGTCTGCCAAAGAAGAGAGGACTTTCTGGCAAACCACTGTACTGTTTAATCTTTATTATTTAAGTAAAAGCCAAGGGATTTTTTATCATTTAATTTGACAATCATACAGCCCTAGTTTTGTTACTGCTATATACACATACAGGCTGCCCATATGGGTTGTGGAGTCTCCTTCTCTGGAGACATTCAAGACCCACCTAGATGAGTTCCTGTGTGACATACTCCAGGTGGTCCTGCTCTGAAAGGGAGGTTGGACTAGTTGGTCTTTCAAGGTCCCTTACAACCCTTAAGATTCGGTGATTTTGTGCTTAATATTAGTATGTACCTGTAGGTGTGTATATATACGTATATACACACACATGTTGTTTTTTATGTACTGGTTTTGTGGATTTTTTCAGGTTTTTTTCTAATCCTTTTTAAATTTTTTTAATGTTTCACAAAAATCCTGGCTCTCTGTATTGGTCAGACTTCTCTGCTTCACAGTGAATTTTGTCTGACTTTAGCCAGCTTTATAAACTGCTGTGAACTTAATTAGACTCTCCAACTAAGCAGAGTTTCATCAGCGTGTCAGCAAGGGATTTCAACACTGGGAATAGCAGAATAAATTACTAATGCTTTAACTAGGTTGTATATCTGGTACTTGTATATCTGGTACTACTATATCTGGTAGACAGATCCCAATTATTGTACCAGTTTTCAGTGATGAGAGCCAGGCTTAGATTTCCATGTCATCTATTCAGTCTGATTTTGTTACATTTGTGATCCTTGATAAAGCACATTGTGAAAACCTTTAGATGTTTATATTTTTAACTCCTTTACAGGTGGAAAACAGGCTTTTGAGATCTAACTCAGGAGTGTAAGGTGTTATTCCCCTCTGCTTTTTGTCACCAGTTATCAACCCACTGCAAAGATATGTATGCTTTCAGATTGGACACTGTATTCAGAAGACAGTATATTAGCTGAAGCTACTCTTGAAGCTGGGCTTACAGTAACCTGCCAAAATGCTTTCAAAATGTATTGAGCACATGTTCATTCTTTCTGCCTCCACCAACAGAGAGGAGGAGGCAAGTGGGCACTGAAAACAAGAAAGTCAGCCCTGCACTTGTTTGCTTCACAGCACAGAAACCAAAGATGCACATTTTTTTGAAGTGTAAGGTGGTCCA
This sequence comes from Urocolius indicus, assembly GCA_013401255.1. NCBI lineage: Eukaryota > Metazoa > Chordata > Aves > Coliiformes > Coliidae > Urocolius > Urocolius indicus. The sequence continues at coordinate 437,653 of WBNH01000969.1, read as the reverse complement.
GACTTACAGAAAGTCTAATTTAACTCTGTACCAACTCTGATAGTACAGGTAGCTACCTTGTCTTGGCTTGCAAGCATACTGTGGCTGCATGAAAATTTAGTATTTATTAGATCATGCATTGATTATGCAATGTTCACTGAGAATACTGTCTCCAGATTTTAATGGTCTGAACACACGTTATTTCTCATATAATAAAGTAATGGATTTTCCACTTACACACTAGAAATATTTTCTTTAATATTCGCTCAGAAAAATCTTGTTGTTTTCTTAGAGAAAATCTAGTTTTTATGACAAAATGTTAATTTCCGGCTGAAGGCAGCTTTTCAACTTTGCAACATGAAATAACAAAATTTCAATCCCCTTTCCTAGATTATTCCTTTCTGAGAGAATTTTCACAAGCATGTTTTAGTCATATAAGATGGTATGAAGTAATAAATGCAAATATGTTTGAAAATATGTTTCAAACATGTGAAATATGATTGAAATATGTTACCTCTCAATAAACTATCTCCAAAATTTGAAATACAAACCAAGTTAATTTGCTCTATTTTTTTTTTTATGCTAGTTCAGCTGCAGTCTACTTTTGAGACCTAAGCAGCTGAATTTGTAGGGCTGTCAGAAAGTAGTGTCAGTGAAACTGAAGTCTGCATCTCTGCTATACACACACACGTAGGAAACCTTTCCTTGTGAAAGAAACAAGTGATAAACTAAGAAGTGGACATACCAGTAAGCTAGAAGAGAAAGTAAATCCATGATATTAGCTGTGTGGTGAACATACACATGCAGATTATAATAAAAAAAAAATGTTTCTTTCAATGTGAGAAGCAATTATGGAGGGAGAATGGAAACTGGAAGTGTACTGACTGACCTTCGTTCATGGCAAATATGAGGCTAGCAGCAAAACATTTCCCTCTGAGATAACCAGTTCAATAAGGCAGTAAGGTGGGGGGAGGAATTTTATTCCCCAATGCAGAAGCACCTGTCTGTACTTGGATCCAAGGAGCGAATATTATAACTACAGACAGAGCCTTCTGGATACAACATATTAAAGAGCCCATCACTTTTACAGAAAAAAAAAGCACACTATCCAGCAGAAAGCTCTGTTGCTTCGCTTGCACAATATGACATTTTGACAGCAAAACTATTATCAGTTTAGGCTCCATAAGGAAAAGGTATTATTATATACACTTAACATTTCAAGAGGAACTGGTGTTATCAGATGATGACTGCTCAGATTTCAGCTTTTCCTCTCATGATGTTTTCAAAATAGCAACAATTCAGCAATCCCCAAATCACTGTCTCTCTCAGAAAGCACAAACCAGAATGATGATAAGGCACTACATAAGCCCTTTCCTTGAAAGAGTCTATAACTGGCATAAGAAACACTTTGCCTTTTTATATCTGTCTTGGGTCTGGCTGAGATAGAGTTAATTTTCCCCATAGCAGCCCTCATAGTGCCGTGCTTTGTATTGGCAGCTAGAAAGGTGTTGATAACACACTTGTGTTTTAGCTACTGCTGAGCAGGGCTCACACAGCAAGAAGGCTGTCTCTGCAACATTGCCCTCCTCACCAGTAGACTGGAGGTGGGCAAGATCTTGGGAGAGGACATAGCCAGGACAGCTGACCCAAACTCACCAAAGTGATGCTTGATACTGTATGATGTCTGCTCAGTAAAAACAGCTTAGATGAGGAAAGAACTCCAGTTAAAAATATATTACTGAATATCCTCATATCTAAGTAAAGGCATTATCTGAGGAAGAAGTTCTATAAAAAAACCCACCAGATCAGTAATGCCCATCATCCAGTGACCTTGGTTCAGCATGAAATTTTCATGTCACCTCCTGAGGTTTGCTGCATTTGTCTTGGAGGTTTCTCCAGTCAAATATGTCCCAGTTCTGACCCTGCTTAGTTTGCAAAGTCTGAGACCATTACTTAAGTAGCATGGCTTCAGGCTTGTTATGACTCTAAAATTTCTGCAGGGAGGAGGTGAACTGAAAAAGGGTCATTTGCTGAGCATCTTCTGTAGGTTGTCCTCAAGACAAACAATTTTTCTTTGAATGTTGATGTTACTATGTAACATGGTTAACTAGAACTAATGGTTTGGGTGATGTAAAGAAGGAAATTTGCTTAGATAGCAACTTCTTTGTTCTTTTTTGCCCTTATAATAGTAGACTTTCAAAGACTGGTAAATGGAGACTGCTCAGAGTATCACCTCCCAAGCTGTGTTTTGTTTCTAAAACACAGTGTTTGCAGGAATTAAAGATAGATTATTTTTCAATAATTTGTCCAGTATTTCCCCAAAGCAAAACAAAAGAATGGTTTCCACAATATCTTTGAACAAGAATTTTCAAAATTTAAAAGCATCTTGTGTGAGGAATCACACCTGTTTGCTTTGAACTTGGCTTTCACTGTTTTTGTTGGTCACTCATTTCTCCCTTTCTTCCATGGGCTTCTTCCTCAAGGAAATCTGTGTCTAGTGTAGAGACACAGCTGTGAGAGAGGAATGAAGATTGATGTTTGATAGCATGAGGAGGGCCATTAAAGTGTTCCACATGGGAAATTTGCCTTCTTCAGCACTTTCAAGTTCCTTGAACCCTGAAATTTAAGCTTCATGGAGCGCAATGATTGACAGTCATGCAGCAGATGTACATCCCCAGGGAAATGGTGATGGATGATCACAGCTGTGAATGATTTTGGAGTAGTAGAGATGTTGTTGTTTGGTGGGTGCTTCAGTGATATGGACTGACATGCAGTAAGGTGGGAGGCAGAAGCCGAGCATGCTGGTCTCAATTTCAGTGGAAGAAAAGCTGTAGGACTGCACATTTGGCAAGAGAAACTCAGAAAGAAGTAGCTGTTTCTGAAAACAAGTACAAAAGAGATAAATGACAGAAACTGTCAGAAGCCTTTATATGGACACAGTCTTTCAAATGTCTGGACACAGAACACCCTGTTTGCCAGCATGGCATACCAGACAATTTTTGTGGCTCCAGGGACTTCAGTTCACAGATTCTCATACATCTTTCCTTGGGAGCTAAAGTGTATCTGTCATTCTCCATTCCCAGATGGAGGCCAGGACAAGTCATGTCATGTCACTGTCATGTCCAGTGTAGATCACTTCAGTTCACTGTCTGATTCTGGTTAGTTCAATTTCTATTTTTAAGGGCTTTGTTATCAGCTTACTCCTTACCTCCTTCCACAATTTAAGGCCTTGATACCATGTTGAAAAACAATGAAAGGATCTGATTTCAACTGATTTATCTACATTTGAGTGTAGCCAAGGCTACTGGGGTCCTTTGGGATGAAATGCATCAGGAAGTCTGGCATAGCATGTGAGTAACAAGTGACAGATCTCCAGGCTGAGGAATCTGGGCACAGCAAAACTTCTGGAGAAAGAGGAAAGGAGACAGAGTTTGTTCACTTTCAAGAAACATTGGAAAAGTGTTCCTTGGGTGACAAATTCTTTCCTTTTTAGCACTATTATTAAATTCCAGCTTAAGATGAGCACGTCTCTCTTCTCTTGCTCTGAGAACTAATTCCAAATAGGAGGAAAATGGAACTACAAGGCAGTATTGCTGTCAAAATTTACCTTGTCAACATCTAGGGACTTTCATAATAGAGACTGGCCAGATACAAAAGTAAAATTAATTTCAATGTGGCAGAAAAATCTGTCACTAATTACTTGGACTGATTACATGAGAAGAACCATTTCTCATCATTCACAGTATTTCCACAGTGGTCCTGGCTTTCAAACCCAATGCAGCTGATGTGTGAGTACAGCACTGCCCTCTCCTGGTACTGTCTGCTCTTCAGAGCCTTACAATAGCAGTAAAACCTGAGGAGTATTGGGGGGCGAAAAGCTAAGCTTCACTCAAATATGAACTCATCTTTCTCAGGGGATGCTTTGTCCTGGCATGGGCTTCAAAAACTCTTACAAGTTCTCCTTTATGCCCCTGCTCAACATCAGTCCCACAGGTGCCTCAGAAGCAAAGGAAAGGACAATTTTTGATGGATCTATGCTTCTCACAACACACCTTGGCTGCTTTTGCACCTCCGATCTCTTATTCCAGAGATGTTCTTCCCTGAGGTGAATTTGCTCATGGCCCATGCATGTCCCTGGGAGAGTCTTGCTTCACCTTAGTTTGTAAGTTGCATAGCTCCTCCCAGAAAGTGTCCTGGCAACCCAAAAAAATCCTTCTGCAAACCTTACCCAGCCAGTAAGGTACATCACTGAAAGTGTTCATGAAAACTGACAGAGGCATTACCCCAAACCATATTAACATCTCCTAAATAAGTGATTTCAGACAACAGCTAGAGGTAGGGAACTTAGGATCCCACTGTGATTCCTGGTAAACAATCTTATTGTTGGAAGAGGTCTTCTGCTTGTTTTGAATGTATCTTCTCATGACAACCCTACTTCAACCTCACTCTCAAATTTCTGGGAAATATCTTTAAGTGAGACAAGATATTTTCAGCAACAGTTTGCTACCTCTTATACTGTTCTGCCATTATATTATTCTCTGTTTTAAGATCTGTGATTTCTGAGGGGAGAAGTTCAAGAAAGAAGGATAAGAGACACTGAAGATGGTCTGTAAAACAACCCAGCAGCTGTTTAGCCAATGTGCACTGTATACAAATGTTGGAGTTTAGTCCTATTTTCTTCCAAAGCCTTAGTTTTCATCCAGTTTTACTGTCGAATGACAAACAGCAAGGAACAGCCACAACATCCCACTTCCAGCTGTGATAATTAATAACCTGTCAAGACAGGGATCTGGCTGTCTTGGGAAATCTAATATCTGGCTAGAGGTGGTGAAAAATACTGAGAAACCAGAAAGAGGAAAAAAAAGTATGATTAAAAAGTTATGCCTCTAAAGAAAAACCTTCTTAAATAAAACAATATCTTTCTACATGTATACATATTTAAATGCAGTTAAAGCTTGTTGAAGGAGTCCATTTTCAAAGTAGAATGAAATCTTTAGGGGGAGAGTTCTGTATAAATGAAAACTATTCCAATGATTTCCTATTCACTTGTAAAGGCTGTTCAGATGTCCTTATTCCTGCAAAATTATTTCTTTTTAATTATAACCAAAGGTCACTAAAGTTAATGAAAAGTCTTCCATTGTTTTGGCAGGCTTTGGATTTTAAATTAAACAAATTTTGCTCAATTAAATATTTCACAAGAGGATAGAGTTAATTCTGAAGTGCCTCTTCAGTCTTACTTAAAGAGCAGTTCTATCCCTGCAGCATTACAGTCCTATGATCAAGTCACACTGATGACCTCAGCATATGAGTAACCACAAATACTCCATAGTCTACTTGGCAAAGAGAAAAACAATAACAAAAGAACCTGATCTTGTCTGGGAAAACACAGCTTTGTCCTTTGTCCCATGGCTTCAGATCCAGATATCCCTGTTTTAATCCCTGTCATCATCAACCCATCAAAAGTGACTGACCCTAAAGTCTTCTTGCTGTGGAAGCACAATACTAGACTGTCATTATCAAAACATTGAGAATTAGTCTGAGTGATAAGCAGAATTAGCCTAAGAGACCAATATTTGTACAACTAGAAAGCTAGAAAATATACAATTAGAATTTTTGGCAAAAACAAGGTGACAATTTTCATTGAGGTATGCTTCATGAGCAAAGCAAAAGCACTATTTTACCCACAGAAACAGTTTGTAGGCAACCTTTAAAGAAAACATACATGTGTATGTTCCTACATATATACCTATATAGGAAGATAAAATGAAAAGCCTTTCCTGCACACACAAAAAAAATAAAGATTAAATAGATCTGTTGTTTGAAATTTGTATAATTTTAGAGTTAAAGGCAGGCAGACGTGGGGGAAGGAGCTTTTTACTGTATATTGCAAAGTACCCAGCCCTCCAAGGAAATATGAGAAGAACACAGAAACTAATTGAAACTACCAGGCAGTTTTGACTAAGTAGGATGTAATTAGAAAACTGGAAGTTAGCCAGAGCATCCTGGTCTGCATTTTCACTCCTTCTCTGCCTTCATCTTCTCAAGGTGCTGGACCGTAATCTACCCCTATACGGCTGTAATGTTTAACTTGGTTTTTCATTCCACTGAAAATAATTACATATGGAGAACACCTGTTAATCAACTGTGCTAATTTAAAAGGAGAAAAAAATCCAATTTAACTTCGCAACATGTTCCCATTAAGATGATATTACAAGTTTTAATTAATATCTTGATTAGATACTATTATTCATAGTTCTATTCCAGTCATTGAGATCAAATCTTCATTGTGATATTGCTATTTTGACACAGAGCAAAAAAATGACTTGTTAGGTATGGTACTTCTCTTCCTAAGACAGATGTATTTCAGAGTTCAGCTAATTGAAACCGCTGGCATAAATAAAGTGGTGGGGATGGCAGTCCTTGTTTGCTGTTTGGCAAGGTGTAAATTTATCTTGATGACAACTGCAAATAACATGTCCAAGAGAGATTAACAAACAGGACTAAATGTAAACAATTAATAGCATTATTTACTCAGGCAGTGATACCAGAGCTATGAACCTTACCCAATAATGAGTCATCTGCAGCATTTGGCTTACGAACAACTAGATGAAATATTAGTTTTCCTCAGAGTAACTCTTTTGATCAAAATCTGTATTTTTGTGGTAGAGACACTATTTGTGATTTCAGCACAACTATAGACAAGCAGAGTCAGAGTCTTTTCCTCCCAAATGCCTTAGACAAATAGCATCCTTGATTTTCAAACAGTCCCTCTCAGAAGTGAGTGATGCAAGCAAGGACTGCAAATTCTTGTTCTCAAAACCCTAAGCCTACTGCTTCATACCCTAAATCCCGGGTAGAGCCTTGCTAGTGCTTTCTGCCTTGCCAAGCTCAATATCAGGCCAGAGGCCAAACTCCTAAACGGGGCCAGAGGCTGTGCAAGCAGAACCCATGTGATCATGGATCTGTATGTGTGCTTACACACTCCAGAAAGCTTCAAAACAGACAGAACTGATTGGTAAGGTATGGAAAGTGTGCCTGGGACACCTTCTAGGCAAAAAAACAAGCAGATTGGTGAATACCTCCTGAGATTAGGAAACTCAAGAGTCCTGAGGTGAGTCTTTAAAGACAAAGTCGGGATTCCCTGAGCCTGCTGCAGTGTCTGTGCATCAGATGCTTGCAAGGCAGCAGCCTCACCTTGTCATGCTCCTCCCAGGCACAGTTCCTTTCCCGTTGTGGCACCGTCCATGGCCCACTGCCATGTGGGTATTAAAGAAGCAGAAAAGACTCAATTTCCTTCTGTCAGGGCTTTCTATGCTGCTGACAAATGGTGGTTGACTGACATTTAAGTGGGAAAAGCTTGGCTTTGAAGCCTCAGAGGATCCGTGCCCTATTGCATCTCACTCACTGGCTTTGTTCACATAAACCAGGCTGAAATGTGCTGCCAATCATAACAGAGGGCAAAATATCCTTTGCAGCATTAAGCTAGCTGCTGACGCTTATCCTGACCTGCTCTCAGAGGACATGGAGGCACTGGATGCATTCCTGAGAGAAAGGAAAGGATGTTGACTCCTGGTTTTGTTCCAGTGATTTCAAGAGGCTTAAAGGTAGGCTTCAGAACTCTTTTTTTTTTTAAGAAAAATATAAATAAAATTAGTGTTACCAGACAAACTTAGTGAGGAAAAAAACAAAACAACTAAAAATTGTACATTGAAAAGTGTTCTTGATATAGTCATTATGTCAACAATGCAATTAAGCACTCTAAAAACTGAGGAAGAATAGAAGAAAAGCCCAATTTACTTAGGCCGCTCCTAAAATGGAAGGAAAGAAGAGTGAGTGTTCAAAAATGGTAGGAATCATCATCCAAAGACTCTAAAAAGGGAAATTTTGCTAGGTTTCTTACTGGAGAGCTTGAGGAGGATTTTTTCCCTTGGTTAAATCTCCCTCAGCACAGCCATGGACACTAGTAGCTACACAGCAGATTATTCCCAAACCACTGCAGGGATCCAGACATTTTTCAGCTTAAATCCCTCTTGATTTCAGTCATGTAGGTGGAGGCACACTCTGCTCAGATCCCATACAGTAAGTTTAATTCACAAAACACATGATCACGCTCTCATAAAATGTAGCATGAGGACTTGAAAAGCATCAGTTATATCTTGAAAGATATAAAATATTTTTGACAATTTTTTCATATCCCCTACTTAGTTTTGTTAAAATGAATGTTTTCTAGCACACCTCCACAAGAACAATACTCACCAACTATCCTTTTCAAATAACAGTAGAGAGTCACATGAATTTTCACAATTTAAGCTATATCAAACAGTCATTAATTTGAATGAGAATTTCTTTCTGGGTTTTTGAGGCAGACCCAATAGCACCCAGGGTGAATCTGCAGGTTTGGGGGCTTTTTTTTCCCTCATAATGACTTTGCTATTGTCATAGTCCTTTCTAATAGAAAAGTTTCTGTTCCCTGCTCATCCTTTCCTCATCTGGGAGGAAAGATCCAAATAAACAGTGGCTCAGAGTGATTGCCACTATGCAGCCTTCAAATGGAAACAAAGGACATAACAGAAGAGTTTGTACACAGGATACTTGATACTGAACTCTGTATCTCTCTTCCCTGTAACACTGAAAATTCACTCACCATCCAAAATCTTTATGCCTCTTTCCACCTGTGATTAATAATCATGAGTCTTTCTTGAGAGTACGGAGCTTTTAATTAGAAAGGAAACAGGATCTTTTTTTTTCTGAACTGCACAAGCAGAGGAGAAGGCATAGTATTGGGACTACGATTTTTTAAGATAATCATTCAGGTGTCAGAGCACCTGAGAGTAGGATCACCACATTTCATTCCCTAACAGATCTTGATGAAATATTGAGGCTGCACTTTGCAGCTGGTCAGATCACATAATATCCATCAGTTATGATTCAATACTTGCTTCAAAAGTCTGATTTTTTCCTCATTACAGATTAAGTAATTGAACAAAAACCATTAACTTTTCCACATTCAGAAAGCAATTATTTTATTAAACTCTGAGAATTAGAAAAATACTAAGAAAAAGCTGAAACACAAATTTGCCAAGCAACTGTAGAGTTGAGAAGAAAAAAGTTATCTTTTCAAAAAGTTTGGATTTTTTTCTTAAAATGCCTTTAATTTTACTTTATTTTCATTGTACTGATATTCTTTCAACTGCTGTTACTTCCCATTAAGTATTTGTATACATGTTTAAGAAGAAACTGATCTTCTATTTCTAAAAATATGCCCATCCCTAGAGCATACTGTTTCAGACACCTAAAGCTTTCCTATCTTCCTTTCTACATTTTCCTTTGTATTCACTCCATATTCTAACTTATTTTACATTTATGTCTGCTGTATAATAAGGAAAGCAAGCACAAATTCATGACAGTGAACGATCCAAACCCCCACACAAAAGAATAAAAAGTGACTACACAGGCATAGAAATTCATATTTACAAAAGTGTTTCATATAAACTGTGTATAGTGTCTGTCTTTGTGGTTTCCCCAGAGCTTCAAAGTGTCATAGAAAGAGAAGACATAATTTGGATGATATTTAAGGGATTATTTTGCTCTTGGCACAGGGAACTAAAAGACAACTTAGTTTATACTAAATGAGCTAGTACATAAAGCTAATAGAAAAATAAAAAATAAATGAAATGGTACTTCTCTGTCCATAGTGAAAATATGTTATGACTTTGAATACACGCATGAATCTGTTGTGTTATATAATAAGGTGCAATCTTTTCCTGCAATAAAGCTAATAATCTGTTTGGACACCCAACCTGCAGGCAAATGTATTGATTATATTAACATTTATGTTTATTCAACAAAAATAAAGATTATTTAGCTTTAGTACTTGAAATATTTTTCTCAAATTTTAACACATTTTCAGCAATCAATATGCACCAAAATGAAAAATATGCAGAACTCTCTTCCCTTAATAAAGGAATAGAAATATTTCTAGAGTCACAAGTCACCTCACAACTCCAGGTATGTTCTGAGCAAACACAAGAATACACAAAGCAACCTTGAAATCATTTGTTGGAAATGATTCTTATGAATCTGTAAGTACACTGACAAAGAGCAGCAACAGTAATGATAATGCTGTCCTGTCAACCATGGAACCTAAGTTTTTTTACATATTTTATAGATCCAATAATTCATCCAAAAAGTGTGATTCTTGAGCATTCTAAGAATAGCTTTTGCATTCTATTTAACCTATCACTTAGAACTAACAAAGATGCTAATACTACCACCTAACTGTTGAAATAGTTTTATAGTATTAGTGCTATTATTGACCCTCAGAGTATTTTTTTACACTGAAAGGTATAAAAAGTCTCTCATTGTTTTACTGGAGAGATGCACATATAGGAAAATACTTCAGATTAGACATGTAATGTCCGTGCAACAGAGACTCTTGGAAATATTTGTCACATACACTAATTTCTATATTTGCAGAGGATCACAAACTAAACCCAAGGTAATTTCTTCACTATGATCTGCTAAGTACAGAAAAGTATAAAGCCGCAGAAGAAGAGAGACCATTTATCATTTACATTTATTTTCAATACTATATTCATCTTCTATTTGAAGCAGGTTGACCTTGAAACATCCATTTGTACAAATCAGATAACTGAGAAGGTTTCTCAGCTATGTAAAGGAACACTTCTCACACAGCACAATCAAGAACCTTTGTTAGTAAATCATATTAATATTCAAAATAGGCATTCCCTGTGAGAGACAGCACATTGTCTCAGGGGAGCTACAGGGCAGAATTAGAGCACATCTGTTTGCAGGGAGGGGTCTCAGAAGTACTACAAAACCTTTCATCTCTTTCTTAAATTCCAATGCATACCAAAAGTCTTTTCCATCCTCATCACTTCTGTAGTAGTTTGAATTTACACTAACCTCTGAGAAGAGACCATGTCCACTGTTTTTCTCCAAGTAGCAATGATCTAATAGAGGAGTAAGTGGGTTCATAGCCATCCAAGTACCTTTTGTCATGTTCTGCAAGGATGTGAAGGATACCACTTGCCCTGGCTCACACTGTCTTCTGGACAGCTGTGTCCTAGCATGGCCTTTTAGTCATAAAAAGCTAAAATCATATACATGAACACAGATAGCTTTCTGGTGCTTCCTGGTAAATCTATTTGTAAAGACTGGGCCTGCAAGGTTTTTTTTTATACTTAAAGGAAAAGCTGAAAGCTATATATTTTTGTGTTGGCTGAGAAGGTTTATTGACCACCTTTTATCTTCAACATTTATGTATAGAGAAGTGTATTGAAAGAGCACATAACCTTTTGAGCTTTATGTCTGGCATTCAAACTTAATAGTAATTTGCATACCTGTAATGTGTAAGGTTTCAACTAGTTTTAGAGACATGATTAAATACAGGCTTGCAGTCTCCTTTGAGCCTGACATAACTGAAACAAGCAAGTGAGAACATTCGCCATGGCTAAAAGCCCCTTATGCTATATGATTGCAAAAAAATATTGCTGTTTAGGGCAAGTCTGGGTTTTATTCCTTCCTTTATTAAAAAATATTTTAGTGATTTTGATGGAGTCTTCAGTGATATACCTCAATTACAATTGCACACTAATTGATGTACAGGTGGATGCCACTGACTTGGAACAATTTGTTTCTTTCACTTTTGCTGCTTGGAGGCAGGAGGGAATGGAATATGGAAAGAGAGAATTCCACTTCATTTTTTATTGTCATTATTTTGGTAAAGACAAAAATGTAATGGGCACATTCACAGCTGGGAAACAAGGCATACATTGTCAAATCTTCAGGCTCAAAATGGAGAAATGGGAGAAAAAGGAAGACCTATAGGTCTGTTTCTTCTCCTTTTGACCACCGTGTTTAGTACCATCTAATCATCAATGGATATTTAAGATAAGGTCCATAAATATACAATAATTTGATTATTTGGAGTGATCAGATCCCAAATTGTCCTCTTTGACTGAAAGGATTAATTATCATCCAAGTTTTCTTTTTGCCACATGCTTTTGTGTTTGTTTTCCTGCATCAAATGGGAATTTGTTCTTTCTCAGTTTGTATAGCACCCTCAGATGTTTTCAGATAAATCCTCTAATAATTTGATTAAGTAAATACATAAACATATTGCAGGACCTGCAGGAATTGGCTTCAGGAGGTCATCCTTTCCCCAGCTTAAGGCAGTGCATAATTGGCAACCACAAGCAGCAACAGAGCTGCCTTGAGAGAGAAAAGCTCAGAGCCCGCATGCCTCTGAGATAATCAGGGTGAAGACAGGGTCTTCCAGCAGATGTTGTTTCCTTGCTTGGCCACTCCTCCCATGGCTGAGGATTATGATTAACTTTACAAGAGATTTTGCAGTTTCCATTGCAGCAGCATGAACCACACTGGGCACAGGGACATGTGATTTCACACCCACAGAAGAATTGCAGTGTCTTTCAGTGTCAGCCTACTCCATTTTTGTTTCAGAGGGAAAAAATACTACAGAGAAGTAGCATATATTGGTGCAGTAAGCAAATTAGAATGGCAGAAAAGGCTGCAGTGAACCAAATCAAAGCACTTATATCAGTGTGTTGGATATACTTCCTGTCAGGCAAGAGCATTTGTGTCTCACAAGCACTAAATTGACTGAATCCTGGTAACACTCCTATGCAATACGGGGCTGTTATTTCAGTTTTACTGCTTTGTAAGCCTCACAGAATATCAAATCCAGAGTTATGCTTGAAATTAGACACCCAGTTGTTGTTTGTTTTGGTTGAAATGAATGGAAACTGGAATTTAACTCAATTCTTCTGAGTCTCAATGCACTGCATACCAGAGGATCTTTTTAACACAAACTGCTCACATCTCTACCTTTCTTCAGGACTAGGTAACTGACACCAAAATAGAAGGCACTGGTATATATTATTATAGACATGTAATTTCAAATTAAGTTTCTGATACCCTGAAAACAAATCACTATCTAAGGGAACTTTTCTTCTCAGAAGGGAACAGTTTCATCTTCCATTTGTGTATGAATCATGACAACCAAAAAAAAGTGATGCAGACCATATTTGGAAACGTATACCTTTATGTCATAGAATCATAGTATGGTAGTGGTTGGAAGGTACCTTTAGAGATGATCTAAATCAACCCCCTTGCCAAAGCAGGTCCACTTAGATCAGGTCATACATGAACATATTCAGGTGGGTTTTGAAGACCTCCAGAGAAGGAGACTCCACATCACCTCTTTATCCTTGCTCTCTCTATGATGAAATTGCTATTATTCTCTCTCTCTTGTTTTCCTATTTGTAATTAGAGGACAGAACAGATGGTAGAAGCTGTCTTTAAAGTGATCTCTTTATTAAAACACTTCTCAGTATGCTGCCTAACAATCGTGCACAATAGCAAAGAAATTACTCTTGCTGTAGACAAATCTCAAAAGGCTTCAAGGTTTATAGTACAGAAATATCAAGAACTTAGAAACTTTGTCAGACCCATACGAAATTCCAGAAGCCACCAACTGGGTTGATTGGTGTCTTGGGAACATCACTTCCCCATGAAGTCTTTGAAAACACTTCATTGGCAACCATATGCCTATAAAAATCAGGAGCCAGAATCTCATCTTCGTGTTTCCAAATTTAGCAGGGACTTAAGCCTTATATGTCTAAGCTGTGGCACAAGTTTTTTTTTTTCCTTCTTAAATTTGTTATGACACAGAGACTATCACCATCACTGATGAGCTCAGCCCTGTTCAGGAGTGAGTCCATCTTAGAGCTGATGGGCATTGGCTCCATCAGACACAGGGGTAATTTCTAGCAGCTTCTGACAGAAGCCTTGCTACTACCAAAACCTGGCCACACAAACCCCATACCAGGCTCCACAACTCTGAATAACAGGGTGACAACTGTTGGCTTTAAACACATAAGGATCTTACTGAAACTCAAGGAAATGGCAATCTCTTTGTTTTTTTTTTTTTAAATGCCAGCCACATTTCTTTATGTAAAGAGCAGAGGAACAGGAGTCATCTTGATGTCCTCATCTCTTTTACACTAGTGACAGGTGGTAACCTTTTCACACAAGTCAATGACAATCCGAAACCACCCAAACAATTCTCCCTTCCAAATCATCATACTTCACAGAATCACAGATCACAGAATGGTAGGGGTTGGAAGAGACCTCTAAAGATCGATCACCTAGTCCAACTCCCCTACTAAAGTAGGTCCATCTAGATCAGGTCACACAGGAATGTGTCCAGGCAGGTTTTGAAAATGTCCAGAGAAGGAGACTCCACACACTCCCTGGGCAGCCTCTGTCAGTGCTCCCTCACCCTCACAGTGCAAAAAGGTCACCCCCATCTTGCACCAGTGCATGGGGTTTCTCTTCCCCAGATGTAGGACTCTACATCCTTAACCCTTAACCCTTGTTAAGCCTCATGAGGTTCCTGTCTGCCTAATTCACCTGCTGGTTGAAATCCCACTGAATGGCAGCACAGCCTTCTGGTGAATCAATCAGTNGGATCTTACTGAAACTCAAGGAAATGGCAATCTCTTTGTTTTTTTTTTTTTAAATGCCAGCCACATTTCTTTATGTAAAGAGCAGAGGAACAGGAGTCATCTTGATGTCCTCATCTCTTTTACACTAGTGACAGGTGGTAACCTTTTCACACAAGTCAATGACAATCCGAAACCACCCAAACAATTCTCCCTTCCAAATCATCATACTTCACAGAATCACAGATCACAGAATGGTAGGGGTTGGAAGAGACCTCTAAAGATCGATCACCTAGTCCAACTCCCCTACTAAAGTAGGTCCATCTAGATCAGGTCACACAGGAATGTGTCCAGGCAGGTTTTGAAAATGTCCAGAGAAGGAGACTCCACACACTCCCTGGGCAGCCTCTGTCAGTGCTCCCTCACCCTCACAGTGCAAAAAGGTCACCCCCATCTTGCACCAGTGCATGGGGTTTCTCTTCCCCAGATGTAGGACTCTACATCCTTAACCCTTAACCCTTGTTAAGCCTCATGAGGTTCCTGTCTGCCTAATTCACCTGCTGGTTGAAATCCCACTGAATGGCAGCACAGCCTTCTGGTGAATCAATCAGTCCTCCCAGTTTAGCATCATCACTGAACTTGCTGAGGACACACTTTGTCCGCTCATTCAAGTCATTAATGAATAAGACTGAATAAGACTGACCCCAGAACTGATCCCTGTGGAACCCCACTAGCCACAGGCCTCCAACTTGACTCAGATCCACTGTGAAAACATTTCTAAAGAAAAGCAAAGCCATGTTGCACACTGTAAGGTCCCTTAAAGTCCTCAGTCTGAACAAATCCCCAGGTATGCCTCACACTGAGTTCATTCTCTTGCCCAGAAACAGGCCAGAGTTTGAGGAGGTCGGGTATCTCTGAAATAGGGTGACAACAGGCTAAATTGTTTACCACCATGAAAACTACATTCATATTGGACACAGGAATTTAATCATGATGCGTATTGTGCTCAGAAGAAGAGAGTCAAAGCTCAGAGTTGATCTTTTGGTTTACAATATTAAAGTGTAAAGAGAGCTTATAGAGACAAGTCAAAATAGTTCACCTGAGAGAGAATTCCTCCCTAGCCCAGGTTACACTGGTCAGTTTAATTGGATGACTCGTCATAGTCTTGCAGCAAGCTGAGCAGAGCCTTCCCTTGGTTTTTCTCTGCACCTTCAGTTTGGTTTTACTCCACCTGAAAAGTGCTGACCTTTTTCTATTGTCCTTTAGGGAGAAGCAACTAATTACTGTCATCTTTAGGTGAAAAGCCCTGTGATTTACAAACATTTAAGTGTAGGATCCAGCTGTTTAATAGTGCTGAAAACCACACCATAATGATGTCTTGGGGTATGTAGCACACAACATTATCTATATGAAACAGTGGGCAATACTGTGGACATCAGAAAAAGAGCAAAAGACTGAGATCTTTTCATGCAAAAGATGAGGAATAAATCCTTTAGAATTCTCATTTCTGACATATGCTTTTCCTTATAGACCTATTTATATGTGGATTGCTTTTAGTTTTCTGTATTCAGTCTCTCCTTCTTAAGTCAGACAAATGAAAGAGGCGGGATTTCAAGGACTAATTCACAAGTACAGTGAGATTGTATTTTGTGGCACAATTTGACAGCAACTGTATGATCAGTAGACATTAGTGTCTTCGTTCCAGCTACTGACCACTAAGTATTTTAATTTCTTAGCACACCTGAATTCTGCACTGAGTGAATTTTCTTGTATATTTTTAGAGCTCAGATTAGTCATCTAAATCAGCTAATGACAGTGCCATTAGCAGAAGAGATATATTCTCAGACCTGTTAAACATGTTTATTAATAAAAAAGTTATTAACAGAATTTACAAATGGAAATTGATTGTGGTTTTTCTTTCCTTTCTACTTTTTTTTTTTTAAGATAGAAAGTTTTTTTATAAGGTTATGATTGCAAAAGGTTGTCAAGCATTGGAACAGATTGCCCAGGGAAATGGTTGAGTCATCATCGCTGATGTTATTTAAAAGATATGTGGACGTAGTGCTTGGGGATATGGTTTAGTGGTGGACTTGGTAGTGCTAGGGACTGGATAATCCTAAAGATATTTTGCAATCTAAATGATTCTATGATTCTGTAAGGTTCAAGAATACTGTTGAATATGGTACATCCCAAGGGCTTGCTTAAAATTCAGGTTTTTATTCCAAAAACTTCTGGGTTATCTTTGTCACCTTCCAGGTAAGCATTATTTTAGTAAATGAGAAAGGCAAGAGGGATACTCTGAAGATTTGTTTTTAAGACTTTAAAATAGAAGCTTGTCTCATTATTTCAAATTGCTGCTTTTCCCTTCTCTCTCTCACTAAATTTTCCTTCTAAGTATTCTTTTTTCTTTCCTGACACCAATTGTCTGTTAATGAGCCAATAGTCACATTACTAACATGTGTCTTGCAAATGAATTAGAGTTTGAGTAGCTGAGAGAAGAAAGTGAAAAGTTGCATTGGTTCCAGAATTTCAGTGTTATTGTCTGACCCTGGTTCTTAGTCCTTTGGTATGTAAGATCCCATACCAATTGCTAAATATAACTGTAAACCTGGATGAATGTTTTGTACTACAAACTAGAACATGCCAATAAATGCATCAGCACCATGCTAAGGAGGTGGTCTAATAACCAGACTAATAACTCAAACCGAATATGAGAACTGAGTGTCAAAAAAGCAACAACCACAAAGGTTCAGTAAAAATTTTAGTGCTTTCTTGGATGATGGTCAAGAAGCTCTACGTGTGGGATAAGGATGCACAATGGAAACCTTATATCAGTAACCATGAAAAATGTGAAAGTTAACATTTTAAAAGCTTCTGTCAATGTTATCTGGAAATGTTTCCTAGGTTTTGTTTTTTTCCCTTAAGTATTCAATGAGTAAGTAGGAGGGTTTTTTCCTACTTTTATGTTTTTTTAACTTCATAGTAAAAATAATTCATAAATATACTAGTTATATAATTATAGTATGATTTCAGTAAATCGATAAAACCTCTTCTATTTATCATTGTGGATGTAATCCATTTTAAGATGCTATCTAGTTGGATCAGACTGCAGAAAGAGTAAACAAGTATAAGAAAATAACTAGCCTGCCTGCTCCTCTAAAAGTTTTAAATATGAAGAAAGATTGTTTAATGATCAGGTTATTTTTTTCTTTCCTCCTTGCTCTGCCTTCTTGCATAGCGTAACATGAGAAACACAAGTTGCACACGTTAACTGAAGGGCATGATTCTAACTACTGAGCTCTATCAAAGGAAACAAGTCCATTTTCTGTACTAGGAAATCTTAAGAATTTACACTACCCAAACAGTAACCAGCAATATGCTGTGATAGTGACAATGGTTGCTTTGGATTCTCATGTCATTCAGGATAAATATTAAATAATTAAAGACAATTAGATTATTGGATTAGATTGGTTATAATGTTCAGGTAAAGGAATTTTGCTAAATCTATTTATTAGTGCAAAATTCTTTCACATTAAGTACTGGGAGAACAATACTCCTTTATATTAGAAACTCAAGTTTAATCAGCATATGACAAGATAGCTATCTTCTATATCTAATTGAACAAGGAAGGAGTGGCTTGCAAGGTGCAGGTGCCATGTTTATGCAAATGTAACCAGTAGAAACACTGGCTAGAAAATTTCATTGCTTCAATCTGCAGAACTATGATGTGACCAAGGAGACAACAGCAGAGGTCATTGTCAACATCCCAGGGCCTTGTTGGAGAACTTATTAACAATCTACTGAGCCATCTTCCTCAGCTGTCATTAGTCCATCAAATATAGAACTTCATTTAGTGACTTCAGCTACCCATAGCTTTACTTTTCTACTGGATTTGTGTGGTGTGATTTTTGGTAGTGTGGCGGGGGCTATTGTGGCAACTCCTGTGAGAAGCTGGGAGAGCTTGGTCACACCCACCTCTAGCCAAGGCTGAACCAATCATCCTGCAGCAGAGTGAGAAGTGGGATGGGAAAGAACCAGCTATGCAGACCTCAGGGTCAGCACAGAAAGAGGGGAGGACATATGCCAGATCAGAGTCTCTGTTGCATCCCATAGTGAGATAGCAGGATATCCCCCTACAACTCATGGAGGTTAAGCAGTGAAACCAAGATCACCTGTAACGCATAGAAGATCTCATACCAGAACAGGTGTCTGAGCTTGAAGAAATTCAAGATTCATGAGAAGATTTGTGCCTGAGGAGTCTGTTCCTGAAGCACTGCACTTGCAGAAGAGACTCATGTTAATGCAATTTGTGAAGATCTGCATTCTGTGGGAAGGATTCATGTTGGAGAAGTTAATAAAAGACTGTCTCACATGGGAGGGAGCCCATGTTGGAGCAGAGGAAGAGTGTGAAGAGTTCTCCTGAGGAGGAAGGAATGACAGAGACAGTGTGTGATGAAATGACTACAAACTCTATTCCTTCTCCTCCTCTGCCTCTAGTGAGGAAGAGATAGAGAAACGGATAGCAAAGCTCATGAAAGAAAGGAGGAGTGGAAGAAAGAGATTTTTAAAAGTTGGTTCTATTTGTCATCATCCTACTCTGATTTGATTGATAATAAACTAAACTGATTTTGGTTTTCCTCAAGTTAACTGTTTCATCCATGATGGTACCTGGTGAGTGAAACCTTCCTGTTCTCGACCCAAGAGCCTTTTGTTATATTTTCTCCTTCCTGTCTTACTATGGTGGATGGATTGATTGATGTGGTATTTTGTTGCTATCTGGACTTAAATCACACCACTATATTTTTTTAGTAATTAAGAATATAATTCTATTCCAAATAAATATTTGTCCAAATACAGAGATTTTCTGAAAAAAAAAAAAAAAAAAAAAAAGTAAGTATTGTTCTTCCCATTGTGCAGGTGGCAGCCTAAGGAAGAGGGGAAATCAGGGGATTTGTACAATGTCATATCCCTAATTCTTGATAAAACTGGAAAATGAACTCTGCTGTCCTGAGCTTTAGTTCAGTGTTTCAGAACAGAAACATTCATCTTCAACAAAATGGCTTTGAAGCAATCTATCCCAGCTAGTTTTTATAGAAAAAAGAAGTTCCTACTGTCTTCCCATGGCTCCAGTTACTGTACCACTAAGATTTTTAATGTTTTATGATATATTTATTTCATTGTGCATGTTTTATCTCTATCTAATTGCATTTGTGAATTGCTTTATGCATCCAGAAGTGCTTAGGAGACTGGAGATACCAAGAAAGCATAGGAGAGTAAAACAGGAGAAATAATTTCTGAAATATAGCATGGAATATTAATGTTGACAAACTGTTGAAGTGGAAGACATCCCTTGTACCATTTTAGGATGAGTCATCAGAGGAGGGGCAAATTGGAATAACTGCAAAGAAAATTCGTATTTGATTCATCTTACTAGAAATAATATCACAGAACTTCCAGAGTCTTTGCTGCAGCACAGACACATGTTCAAGCACAATAAAGCTAGGAACTGTGGATCATGCATTGGTCCCGCTAAACTACATAAAATTGAGGGATAACACAGCACCAACTGGGCTGAAAGCTGCTGAGAACCACAACATGTGGAGAAAGAAATACAGAATGAAGAGAGGCTAGGAGAAATTTCCACTAAGGGAGGAGAAAGGACATTTTTGGTCTTATGTCTAATGAAGAGTGACCTGACATTTGAGATAATAAAAAATGACAGTATGAAGTACTGCACATATTCATTTTTCAGCCTGCAACATTATCCCCATAACTTTTGCCATATTATGTTTACTAAGTAAGGTCAAGCATGTCTGAGTACATGGAAGATAGACAACCTGGGAACATAAAGTTGTGCTGACAGCTGAAACAGTCTGTAGCACTCTCTCCTCCAAGGCTAAACTGAGCCAGTATCTTACAACAGTGGTACAATTGGAGCAGGTGGACTTCCAGTTGCAGATAAAAGAGGAAATCTGGGTCTTAAAACCTCCATGGTTCTCTCTTCAGCATGTATTCATAATGTAGGAATTTTTCCCTCTTGCTTGGAGGTATGTAATCAACTGAAACAACTGAAAGCTACGCAATAAATGTTTTCTCCCTCTTCCTCTAAAAACCTGACCTCCCACTGCATCTCAAAGTGCTTCAAAATTTACATTCCACCTCCCTGACACTCCTTTGAGGATCAGTATTGTAGGTGAAATTCTGAAATAATAATTTATAGCAAAGATACAAGAATCTGTTCCTTCCATAAACATAAACCAGTTTTGGGAAGGAGCATGAAGAAGCAGAAAGGAGCAGAAAGAGGAAAGTGGTTCTGTGAGGACTGGGCTGTAGGATGCCCTGTCACTCATATTCCACAGCTTTAGATCACACACTATATACAAACCAACAGCAATAACCAAGGAAATATGCATGGCAATATTTGACAAATTGTGCTGCCACTGAATCATATCTCCAGAGATAACATTTGAAATTTTAATTTTAGTTTAAAAAAGGAAATATGAGCAAAGTATTTGTCCCTCAGAAAGTAAGACTAGGTTTTCTCAATGCATCTCTTTTTAGATTATTAATTTTGTTTTTATATATCTTAATTTAAATCTAAGTTACAATACTGTTATATTATACAAACATCCCTAAAATTATCATGAATCTCTACATGCATAAAGAAACCAAGAAGTTTCTTTTAGGGTTAACAAGAGTGACTCATTATAAGAGCAAACTGAGAAGTAATGTTGTAAAGACTTCATTTTGCAAGGTGTTTAGCACCTTTAATTCTTACTAGTATCAAAGAGAAAACTGACATCTTCCCAATGGATTAACTGTCTTATAGTATTGCTCTAGAAATTGCAGAAATGTTTCCTGATAAGCCCGAACCATGGCACAATATACCCTGTTTAGTGTTTCATCTTGTCTCTGCATGCCACAGATCTCTAAAATTTGAGACTTTCAGAGGGAATTTGCATTGACATCACCATGATGATTAGAAACCTTCAGGACAGAGAAATAGTGTAATGATATAAATGGCAGATCCTTTATCAGAGAAAGTAGATGCCTTACAGCTGGGCTTCTTAGAAGAAAGATTATAGGTCTTAAAATGGAAGTGGAAGATATTTTTAGGTCAAGAGGTCACCATCAAATCTTTAGAGAAGAATTTTAGAAAAAAAGAGAAGAATTTTTCAAGCTGAATACAGGAGCTCTTCAGTTCATACTTCCCCTGAGGACTTTACAGTAGTCAAATGCTGTAGATGTGTCTAAACTGTAAGACTGAGAGAAGATTTGAGGGTTTGATTAAGGGCAGGTTTTTACACCTCTGCAAAGAGCATGTACAAAGTGTTCTTCAGCTCTGAAGCATTTCACAGACACCTTTGCAGAGGCAGTAAGAATTACAAGAGACAAAAGGCCAGGGAGAATCAAACCCAACATTTGACTTTAAATGCAGCTTGAAGACTCTCTACTCTGAGGTATTCATAACCCAATGTACAAAGACCTGAGCAACCTAGCCTAATTAAACCACTTTGAGATGAAGGAGGGCAAACAACAGAGCCTCCACGGGTACCCTCTTGTCTAAATTATTCCATGGTAATTAACTAAGCATCTACACTTTGTCCTGAATGTTGTTATATGGAACAAAAAGTCTGGATTTCCAGCAACCTGCTTTATTTAAAAAGTTTTAGCAGGAATATCAGATAAAATACAACAGTGTCCCCCTAACTTTTTTTTATCTCCTCCTTCAGATGCTTACCATGTCCTCATCTCCACACAAAAACACTTATCGTAAGTTCAACCAAGATCAATAGCAACAATTAGAGACAAAGCATTTCTGGACAGACCCATAGCAAATTTGTGGAGAAGGTAAAGTTTGATCCATTCATGATGCTGAGGGTCAAACTGGTGTCTGAAAAATATGCTCAAACTCAGATAGCTTTAGGCAACTATCATTGCAGATATCGCAGATCTATTAACTAAGGCTATGGTAAAGCGATGTGAGATAGAGGTAGCAACAGTAATTTGATAGAATCCAAAGGAAAGAGCAGAGTGTGTCAGAGACACCCAATTGGCAGAATTGTTTCTGTCTCTGGCAACGTTGAAAAAAAAAAAAAAAAAAAGGAGTTTCCTTCCGTTGGAAAGAATACTGATGATAAAAATGGTGTAGCAGTTGCTACATATAAAATATCCTCTTCTGAGGCCATACTTCAGCATTTAGAACCTCCATAGAAACTCTATTTATAGTTTATTTCATTCACAGGGAAAAAAAAATAGAAAAAAGGTTTATCAAGAAGTCTGATTTAACCACCAGAAGTGATTCTGATGCTCAGGTCTTCTGTGATAAGCTATCTGCTTCAGCTGTATGAATCTGCCAGTATCAAACTGAAAAAGCTTATTCAATTTTTCTTTATTTAAGAAATACTTCTTAATAAAATAAAAGGTCAAATTAGCACTTCATCCATGTCAATGATGTTATGTTAAAGGCTGTAGATAAGCCATAGTAGACTCACAGTCAGAAGAGAAACAGGCCCTTGAGAATATTGTAACTCATTGACAAATTCATTGCAGACATTTAAGTTTAATTGTGTCTACAGCTTTCCAGAACTTACTGTTTTAAAGACAGAAAATAAATCTTGCTTTGAATGAAGTCTTGAAGCTTTGTCAGACACTGATACTTATTTTTGGTCTGAATTTGAAACACCTTTCGATTCCTTTAAATAACAGCTGACTGATTACAAGCCTCTGCTATTTATGGAGACTACGTTCTCTTAAGTAATAAAGCAAAATTGCAAAGGTTAGATATACAAATAACAAGCAAACTTCCTAGTGGAAGATCTATACATTTCAAGTTTGAATTGTTTTGCTACCAACACCTAATGAATACAGTTGGTGCTAATATGTTGACTGGCAGAGGATCAACAACCTGGAGTTTGTAACCTCTAAAACCATACATCTAAAGATTGCAGCGATGGCTGGTCTTATCTTTGTCTGGGAGATGGTAAATTTTACTTGTTGAAATTTTCACTGGTAGACAGTAACATCAATGAGTGTCTGTGATGATCTTGCAGGGATCAACTGACATAATTAGAAAATATGCAGAGAGGTTAGACTGGGCACATAGTTTCAATTTGGTAACTTAGTAAGACAGATAATACCTTTCACCTTTGCCTGCTATTCTAATGAGGATAAAATTGTTTTCTTTCTTATATATTATACAACAATATCTTATAAATTATTCAAATGAGAAGGAAGGGTTAAAAGAAGACAAATATGTTTCAAAGGATATGCCTGTAAGTGTTCTGGAACTATTTTTATCCACTATTTTTTTGGTCTTTTTTTCTTATTAGATTAAAAAATAGCTGCTTTATGTGTGAGATGGCTGGTTTTTAAAAATAATTTAAAAAAAGAACAAGAAAAAAACTATGTGTCTGAGAAACATAAGGAAAAGAGTCTAGACAAGTGTGTAAATTCCCAAAAGCTATACCACAAAAAACTGTTGATGAAGAAGCTGCTACCATTAAATTATCAAAACTCAGATAGTATGTACAGCCCATCCCAGACCTTTGGGCAAGTAAAGAATATCTAAAGGTAAAGATCTGCAGGTTCTGAACATATGTTATAACATGTACTTCAAACAACTGATGCTTTATGGTTTGGGTTTTTTTAAATGAAATCACCTCATTTGATGTCTGGTTCACTAAGAGGAGCTCAGAACTAGATCAAAGAAATAATTCCTGTCTGAAGCAGAATTCCATGTAGATACATATAGGAAAACTTTTCTGCTGGTAGATCATTCCCATCAAAACCTAACGGCTTCATTGCTTTTCTTACAAAGGTTAGAACCAGATTAAAGGTGAAATGTTCTCTTCTTTGGAAGTAATGCCTTCTCTGATAGAAATAAGATCTACAAATAACATCTACATATACACAAAGACAATAATGCTAGTATCTTTGGGAAGTATTAGGTTGATTAAACCTATATAAATCAATGAACTACTTCAAATGAAGGCAATCTCCCACACTGTCATGAATTATCTGACTTACACACAACTAATTTGCATGTGCTTGGAGAAGTGTCAACATATAACAGAAGTACTGGAAGGCAGATGATGCATTGTTAGGTATCCAGGCACTTTGGACAAATGGAAACCAAATCTTGGATTAAGCTTCAAAGTGGAAAACAGAGAATAGTTATCATGAATCTCAGACAATCCTTCTTCAAATCCATGTTATAAATCCCAGATCCTGACCTTATCACTTTCTTCCTCTGCAGTAAAATCCTCCTGCTTGTTTTCACATTCACTGAAATATGCACTACAGAGTACTGGAGAGATTGTACATTTTATTCAGTGTACCCAAGCCCATGTCCACCATGGTCTGCAATATCCCTGGGGGCTGCGTTTTTGCATTGCCTGGACTAAAACATGATGTCTTTGCAGAATTTATTTGCTAAAAACCTAGGGAGTTATTATGGAGCATCAATGAACCAATTTCACAGAGAGTGCTGAAAGTATATCACTGGTTTTACTCCAAAGCACAGGCATATCAGTACGTTTCCATCAGTTGAATGCAACTACTTCTTTTAACACAGGTCAATGTAATGTGCTTCTGCTTTTTCCCTAGATCAGTTGAGTCCACACAATTTAACACCGAAATCCTGCAATGCTTACTTTTCTTGACCTGCAAAAGAAAATCAGACATAGGTGTGCAGATAGTATAATTCTAGGTCTGTCACTTGGAAACAAGTAAAACTCTTCATATTTGTAGCTATTCCTTCATCTTTTAACCCATTTAGCCACACTTTCACTGCAAAGATGATACTCTGGTAAATGGAAAAACCATGTACTGGTGTGCAATCCAGTCTCTGGAGCATATGCAAAACAGATGGTTTGATACCATCCCTCAGATGTAAACTCACGGATTTAGTCTTAGAGTTGTCACTGCTTTTACAATTAAGCCTGTATTTTGGTTTTTTCTTCTCTAAAGATCTCAATTGTTAAAATCTCAAAGTAAGATTTAGTAATTAACTATTTCTGTCTATATGAGTGTAAGGTCATATGGAAAAGCAAATAATTTGTATTCAAATACCAGAGGTTACAAACAGATAGCAAGCATGTACACGTTCAGCAGGAGATGACCAAAGTTAATATTATGGTCTGAGATATCAAACATCTCAGGCACAGCAAAGCAAAAATCATCCCATAGAACCAGTACTAATATTTTAGAAAAGAGAAATACATTAAAAGTCATGTTAATTTGAATCCCAGAAAACATTTATTCATGCTTATTTTTGTTTCTTAGCTAAATGAGCTTCTCGGCATTTCAACATTCATGGACAAAAACAGGTTGTTTTATATCCCCCAGTGACACAGTGAGCTTTGGTGCCACTGCAAGGAGTTAAAGGCACAAGAGGCAATCACAGTCTTGACTTTCATCTTCTGCCATTAGCAAAAGGCAAGTCTAGCACGTGGTCAATAATCTACTTTGGCTAAAATCAGATCTAAGGAGGCCAAAGGACTCCTGGGGTGCTCAAGTTTCATCACTTTCTGAATAATTTCTTTTGATATTGAGAGACTAAAGACTATATGATAGACAAGATTGTCCCTGTCAACTTACTCTCCTTACATTTCACTGTGGAACTTTCACTGAAGTGCACGGAAGCTACCTTTTTAAAGGTGATATCAACAATCACCTTTCCCAAATTTACAGCAATAACAGAACCATAAAAAACCTGGAAGCAGAGCAGGATTTGCACATTTGCTTTCTATAGGTATATATTTTCAGCTAGCTATAATGGAAATAATAAATATGATTAGTTTAAGGCAATTGTTATTCATGATAGATAAGAAACTACTCAGGGCAGGGAAGTTCTTGAAACTCTTTTTCGTCTTAGCCAGGGAAGCATATAAACATTTATAGCATAAAGACAGAACACGAGCCTTTTTGAATGAGCAAGAAGCAGAGGGAAGTTGACTTATTTAGAAGAGATGTTAAGTAAATATGGTGAATATTGTGGTATTTTATAAGAAAAATCACATGCTAACTAACTGATATTGCTGCATTACGTTATTAATGCTTTACATTCCCTCAGAGAGCATCTCCTATTACTCAATGGATGCTGATTCCAGCTGGAGTGTAACAAAACAGGTTATGAATGCAAAAGAAGTCTTGAAATTTCAGACACAGTTTCTGCAATACCATGAGCTAACATTATCCCACTGAACTACACCGATTTCCACCAAGTGAGCATTTGTTTCATACAGGTTACCAACTGAACTTGCAGAAAGTGCAATTTCTTAAATAAGAAACATTTGTTTGTATTATCTGCATTGATCTTTCATTAGATCTATATTGATGATACAGACAATTCAATAACACTGAAAACCTAATTCTATCTGGTTTTGCTATTGCACATATTCACTCATGTATTTCTTCAGGTTACAAGAATCATCTCTCCTTCTGAAACCATCTGTCTTCCATCAGCACAGGCTGACTGCCTTGCCAACTTTAATCTCTGGTCTTTCTCTACAGTTGAAAGTCTTTAATGAGTTACTTCCATCATTGTAACCAATGGTGACCCTATCTATAATCATCTTCTATGACTCCTTGAGAGCTTGCTATCCACCAGTGTCAGTGCCACTTAGACAAGTTATAAAAATGTGCCAGCCTAAATGCCACAGATACATTAATCACTTGACAAGCTTTTGCCTGAATTCTAGGCGCTGCTATGCATCTTTTACACAGAACAGTAGTAACTGTAATGATAATAAGATACTGTTCCAGAAAAGCTGAGATAAAGGAAATTAAAAAGAAAATTAAGATTACAGTTCTATATCAGATTTTCTTCAGCAGAGTGAACACAATGAATATTCCCCTTCCTATTCTCACTCTGCAAGAGAACAGGAAGACAAACAAACATTCAATCTTGATAAGTCAAACCAGTAATAGATTAATAGATTTCAAGCTAGGAGGGATCATTAGTTCTTCAAGTTTTCCTTCCCATCTAACATGTTGGAGAATGTTACCTTTAATTGCCATGCTTTGCTGAATGGGAATACAAAAGAGTCTTAATGTTTAACTAAAACTCATTTTTTTTTTACCAAGAGACATCCAATCTTTACTTGAAGAGTTCTTAGCTTTGCTAAGAAACAAAAAAATCCTGAGACAACTAAAAATGAAATTTCATCGCATGCCACACAATAGTCCAGGTGTCCTGTATTATCAGCACCCTCCATTTCCCTTCTCTTTTTCTGCAGAAATGCACGCACTGACCTTCCCCTTGAACCCTCCTTGCCATACAAACAGACTACAAATCTGCAAAATCCATGATTTCCTCTGATAGTTTCTTCCAATAGATCTCTGTCATTATGACTTTTTTCTCCATTTTTATTTGAATTGCACTGGAATTAATTCCCCGATATTCCTATTAGTTTGTAAGCTATTGTCTCCTAGAATAAATATCAATCTCCATCAATATTAGTGTTTTATTAACTTTTTTAAAAACATGTTGAGTAAAGAAGGTGGACTCCCTTCACCTTTCATAATAATAGTATCTTCTTGCTCTCTGATTTTTCCTGTGGATAAAAAAAAAGAAAAAAGAAAGAGTAGCTGAGGGGAAATATAAAACATGGGGAAATTAACAGTTGATCCACAGTACCCCTCTTCAAGATCAATTTCACACAGAATCACAGAAACTTAAGGGTTAGAAGGGATACATATATATGTGCACACACAGAGAGGCTTGAAAAATTCTGCTGCATAAAGAAAAAAATGCAAAAGCACAGCTCTGAAATCTTGTAAAAATTCTACTAATTACATTGAATTACTTTTCTCTTTATTTCATAACATGTATTACTGACATATAATTTCAAGACACGATACAGCAATAGATGTATAATGACTACAACTCTTGAAGTCCCCTTATTGTATATAAAATTATTAAGGGAAGCTGCTGCATAGAACAGAATGAAATATCTTTTTATTTATAGATAAAAATAAGTAATTTAAGTGAAAATTAAATTATTTTTCTGAAAAATATGACAATGGAGATTTTTAAAAGTACTTATTAAAAAAATCCTGGTTTAATAGAAAATAATGTGAGAAAAGTATCTAACCAAGGTACGTTGCAATGTCCTTTTCAGTTAAAACAAAGGTCATAGTATCATAGAATGGTAGGGGTTGGAAGGGAAGTCTAGATGTCATCCAATTCAATCCCCTCAAATGAAAATTCTTTAAAAATAATTGTAAAGTGTTCACAGAAATAATCAGATACCAGCATGTCTCTAGAAAGATAAAATAGTAGTTCTTCTTGGGCTCCATTTACATTACATAGAATTCACATCATTAGATTTAATCTTACACAATATTCTTAAAGGGTATACAGCACCTCATATCAGTTGTTTGTCATCCCCAAGGTCAAATTTAATTGATATAGAAAAACGTCTTCTATTAACTCTATTACTGTTTGTGTTTACGCCAAAGTGAAGTTTGCTGTGTGGAAGTTATTAGAGCATTCAGTCATTGGTATCAGAATATTCATCATATGAGAGGAATTGAAAGATTTAGATTTAAAGCAGACTTTATGGTAATTTATTAAGTGATAGAATAACTTGCATGTCTACTAATTTTGAATAACTGCATAAAATATCACTCTAATTAATGGAATACATTATTCCTATGTTGTCTATACAACCTTTCTTTTTCATTAACATTTTTTTCTTATAGTTTGACATGATTAATCAAATTGCTGAGAAATAAAAAGTTGAAAGTGTGTTAAAGGAACTCTAAATGATGATACAAGGAAGTCATTTGTACAGATGCAATGCAGTGCTACATCTTTACAATAAAACACAATGCACCCCAAGAGTTTCCAACAGCTATGGAAAAAGGTGTAACGTATCTAAAACTTATAACAAAATAGCAAGATTTTATTATTGTAAAAAACAAGGCAGTCTTGGATCTCACCAGAGTCCACATTTAGACTTGAACAGAATCAATGTGAAGTCAAATATCAGGAGAGCAAGTACACTAAGTCCCTTTTCTTTTTTGATTCTTCTTTTTTTTCTGAGATTAATAGGTATTTCTTGGTGAGATTAGACTTGTAAGAGTTGTCTAGCAAAAATAATTGCCTGTTATGTAGTTACTCTGACATTAAAAAATTAATTTAATTTGAATTAAAAATATTTTTTCCATCAATTGTTAAGATCAAACAAAACTGCTGTGATTTCATTCTTGAAATAAGAGGTCATTGTAATGTAAGAATAAAAATCTTCTCTCTGGAAAGTACATCCACTGCCCTCCAGAGAAAACAACCTAATGCCATTCCATACACTTTGCCCTTTTTTTTTCCTTTAATGAAAAGTGCACAGATTTTAAAGCCAAAATAACCCAAACAAAAGCACCCCAAACGCACACATACACTAGCTATCTCTTTTCCTTATCTGTTTAAACACATATCTGTATTGCCACTGCTGCTGTTCCAAAGAAAGCTGCACATTCCTCAGATAGGAAAAAGCATTCATTTTTAATGAAAAAACAAAAGAGACAATGTTTTGTGAAATATCACTTTTTGTCCAAACAGCTATTCCCTTCCAAATCAGAATAATGGTCTTATTCCTTTGTCATGATGCTCAAAGACTTTGAATCACCTGAGTAATTTGCAAGGTTGAGTTTGTCAACTTAAGATCAGAAGGAAAATGTGTAGAAATGTACATTAAAATGCTGCTGTTTTTTTTCTTCTCTTTAAACTACTACCTTTACTCCTTTAAACACTGTTCTTACTCCTTTAAAGACCATTTAAGTAAACATTAAAACAATATTTCTTTTCTCACATAGAATTTCTCTTTCTGTCCTGGATTTGTAAGGACTTCTTACTTGATTTCTCCTTTTTTATACTTGTTTTGTACTTTTAGGTTTTTTTACAATCACTTTATTTTCCATGATTTTTGTTTCTTTCTTTTAAGGGTTTTTTTTTTAAATACTAATAAAGCAAACTTCTTTATATTCTCACATAATATGCACATTTAAAAATAGTTTCCATTCCAAAACCAAAGCATGAATCATTCAAACTCACAACTCTATTTTTTTTATTATTTTCAAAGTAAACTGTATTTTAAAAGCATAACTGACTATAGTACACACTTTCAATCTATAAATAACATATAGCATTTCTCTTCTGAATTTTAATTTAATATTGTGATTGAGAACCATCATGGTTTTGCGTGGAGCTGTTTCTGGTAATGAGGAAGAGGCTGTAAAGATGACTCCTGTAAGAAGTTGCTTGAACCTCCTTGAGCCAGACCCACTTCTGGGGCTGAACCAATTAGACACCTCCATGATCAACTTCTGAAGAAGCAGCCAGAAGAAGAGGGTGCTTGCTGTTCCTGCTTTTTGTTCCTCCTTCTTTTCTGGCTAGTGGTGGTACAAGTTTTTGGGAGAGAGACCGAAGTGACCATACGGACCCCAAGGTCAATGAGGGAAGAGAGGATGTGTGCTGGAGCAGAGACACTGGTGAAGCTGAGATTTGTTTGCACTTCATTAAAGACCCTGTGCCAGGGGAAGTGACTATGCCCAGAGGTGGCTGTGTTCTATGGGAGGGACCCCACATTCACAGAAGACATAACTGTTGGGAAGAACCCATACCAGAGAAGTTTGTTAAAGACTCTGTCCCATGGGAGGGACCTGGTATTGGA
The DNA here is from genome assembly GCA_013401255.1 of Urocolius indicus. Taxonomy (NCBI): domain Eukaryota; kingdom Metazoa; phylum Chordata; class Aves; order Coliiformes; family Coliidae; genus Urocolius; species Urocolius indicus. The sequence goes on along the minus strand of WBNH01000969.1, from coordinate 406,512 downwards.
GCAGGGGAAGAATGCCAGGAGTCATCCTCCTCTGAGAAGAGAGAAGCACCAGACCCCATTTGTGAGAGACTGACCACATGCCCCATTCCCTATCCCCTTGAGCCATTGAGGGGGTGGGAGGTAGAGATACAGGGAGCAGTGAGCTGGGTCTGGGAAGAAAGAAGGGATGGGAGAGGGAGATCTTAAACTGCTGGTTGTAATTTTCTCATCATCCTACTCTTTCTTTTGGCTTGTTGTTCTGTTCTTTTTTTCTTGTAGGTAGTAGAATAAACTTTCCTTACTTTCCTCACTAAGTCGAGTCTGTTTCATGCAGAATCATAATTGGCAGTGAGCCCTCCCTGCCCTTATCTTGATCCACAATGTCCTTTGTTATCTTTTTATCTTCCCATCTCGCTGGGGCCTCCACCATCCAAAGGAGGGCGGGGATTGACGGAGGGCAGTGCTGTCTTGGTGCTTCATTGCTAGCTGGGAAAAACCATGACATACAAATTTAAAAAGAACCTTCTTTCAGGAGGACACTAATTAAAGGAAAATTAGAAGTTTGATTGCATCAGTTTAAGAACTGGTATTTAGCATCATAGCAACAGCAGCATTTAAGAATCAGAGCTTTGTACTTGTTTTAGATTAATTTAAGGTGCAAAAAACTGCCATTACTCAGATCTTTTCAGACTTGTTATATTACTTATTCTGGTAGCACAGCAACATCATCTTCTGATGGTGAGCGGAACAAGGTCATAGAAACCGTCAAGAAGAAAATGCACGTAAGTGTCCCTTCCAATATCTTTCCACTTGCAGTTGGACTTGATTTACATAGACAGTAGAACAGTACCTGAAAATGCTGATTTCACATCATACAGACACAAAGTAAAAAAAATATATGGCCATAAAGCATCCAAACACACTGTGTTACACTGGTGGATTACTTTAGCAGAGAATCCCACCTTTAACAGTGTCTGGAGTAAAGATTTTGGTATCTAAATAGGTACAAAGGACAAAATGCCCTCCACACATTTTCTTTTTCAGGAATTCTGCATAGAAGCAGTCTCAACTACTCATATGGTAGATGAGCACTGACTGGACTTTTTCATCAAAACTGAAGTGAAAAAATGTTCCTTTTTGGCAACATAAATCATTACATATTCTCTCAATTACTACCAGTGCTGCTTCAGCAGCTGGGTTTCTGAAGATGTCCCCAGTCCCTCCACCAACTAATATGTAAGGAGCAGTCAGCCTATTTTTTAGGTGGAATTTAAGGAACTATATTAGAAATCAGTAAGATCTCCCAAACCTACTTAAAAAAAAAAAAAAAAAGAAGTTATTTTGCAGGTTCAAAACTTTGCCTGATTTTTCAACTTCTGCTTCTCTGAGTTGTGTTGTTCTGCAAAATGACTGACACTCTTTACAAAAGGAGGAGAACCCTGAGTGCCTGGTCTATGAATAGCAGGAGAAAAAGACAACGTAAAAAACTGACTACCTAACAGAAGCCAAAAGAGTAGAAGCTCCTGGCTTGCTAACACAAAAGCTTTTTTTGATTAATATTTACAGTAGAGAACTGTAGAGCCCAGAGGTTTTTTTGTTGCTAATCACCTTCTGTCAAAGTACATTGTCCATAACATGATGAAGCTGCATTCAGCATGGCCCTCCAGACTAGGTTTCTCAACAAGAAAAAAATGGGTGTTTCACACTGTCTTCAAAGGATGGTTGACTTCGTGCTGTGTCCAAACAAAATAGTTTGAGATCTAGCTCTATGAGCTCATCTTTTCTGAGACATTTGCTTCTTTCTGAGTATGTCTGATGCCTGCAGTATTTGGCCACAACCATTCTCCCTGAGAGATCAGATTTATCATTCTGAGGTAAAGATTTTATTAGATAGTATACAGATATTGCACATAATCTTAGTTAGAAGGCCATGCAATTAATGATGAGTTAGTTAATTAATGATGAATGTTGTAGCAGGTGGCAATTCTACTCCAGCTGCTCCAGCCACCTGCTAATAGCTCTGTGTTAGCCTCGATGCCCTCTACCTACCTCTTGGATAATGTTATCTCAAACTGCAATTAAAGAGATGTCCTTTAACTAAAATCCCTTTAGAGGAGAGAAGGGCAGGAAACACTACTCCAAATTCAAAACATATCTTTTTACAGAAACACTTTGTAAACTTTGCATTAGCACTTCAGTGAGGGTGAAAAATATCCTCTAAGAGCCTTTTGCTTTTATATTAATAAATATGTGATTTGCACATAGGAATGTCCTTTTACATAAATTTGCATATTAATGACAATACTATGTATACCTGGGACAAAGAGAAATGATAAAAAAAATCCTTGTCTGCCTAGGACATGAACTCTTTAAATAGCATGCATACAAGGTTTATGTCTGTAGTAATAGTTTCTGTGAATCATCTGATGGATGAGTTTACCTATCAGAAATTTCTGGAGTTAAGATCATGGGGTCATTCATATATGAACACATTTTTTACAGGAAACAATCTCCACATTTATCATGAAAAATATTGCTCTGAAAATTCTTCACTAGAACCATGACCTTCCCTCTCATAAGAGGCTGTGGATCAAAAACAATAGGAAACCACTTTAAATGTGAAAGACATGAGTAGATCTTTAGACACAAAAGGAAACACAAACTCAGTTAACTCATTTGATACACATAAAGCAATTCTTCAAAAAGTCATGATCAACTGGAACAATGACATGTGAGTCAGTGTAAAAGTTCAGCAAAATATCACCCATAAAACCAATCTTGCCTCATCATTCTATCCTTCAAAAAACACTAATGAAACAAATATTTTTAACTGGTGTTAGGAAAGACCATCTTCCTTTCTCATGAAAAGTTGAATATTTACTGATCACTTTTCATTTGGACATACTGTAGATGCAATGGAACATTTACCACTCCTCTTTAAAGTTTCTAGACTAGATACTTTAGAGGTCACAGTCAACCACTTACCAAATAAAAAGGTTAGTTTATGATAGTTCATAATAAAAAGAATATAATAAAAAGAATAATTAAAAGACTTGTAGATTAGGTTTTAGTTGTTGGTTCATTTGTTTGTCTCTAAATGGAAATATATTTTAAGCTTAATAACTATTTTTTTTCCAAAATAAGAAGTTTTTTTTTTTCTGAGCTTTTTATCTCCTTCTCTATAGGCAAATAAAAAAGCGTCAAAGAGAGATAGGATTTAAAAAAGAGGAAAAATATTAAGCTGTATCACATTGCTGGTATGGTTTTCACCTGTCCCTCTTAATTTTGTTCAAAAGTGAAAGTTCTGAAGACCAGTAGAACATACATCCATCAGCATGGAAATGAGAAAATTACTATCTACTGAACAGAACAAAACAGAACAAAGAATGTTGCTGAAAAAAAAAAAGCCAAAACTACAAGCAGCTCATATTGTCCCTTGAAGTAAGAACATTTATTTTAGAAAGACACTCATTTTTATATATATAAAAATTTCAGACAACATAGATCTCACTGCATTTTTAGATGTACTTTTCCAATAGACAGCTATCCCTCATTGAGAAAACTGCATACCCTATCTCTAAAAAGAATGTCTCTGCCTTTTGTTACAGCTATTGGATTTCATTATGCTTTTTTTTCCTGATAATTTGAAAATTCTCCTGTTACAATTACTTAATTTGTCATTGCTGAGGAATCCCTTTCTATCTCATTGTGCACTTTAACTGGAAAGTATTAGATAGATGGGAAGGAGAAAACTGCAATAACCACTCCCTACACTGCATGACAACTCCATGCTGCCCAAATTTAAATGGCCAGACACTAGAAAAATCACATTAATAAAAAAATACAGTAGAGACTTTAAGTTTGCAGCCATTTCAGTGATGATACAGTAAGCATTAAACCAAGCAGTTGCAGGAAGGAAGTATCACAAAATCATATAATCTCATGGGCTGGAAGCAACCTCAAAAGGTGATCGATTCCAACCCCCATGCCAGAGCAGGGCCATCTAGAGTATGTCACACAGGAACTCGAAGCATGAGATCCTGTCAAACTTCCCTAAATTGCAAAGTTAGAGCATGCTACTTGAAATGACTGTATTTCTTGATAGGTATGTATGTTTGTATTTTTTGAAATGTTTCACTTGTAATTCTCTGTCAGTAAAACTCTTACATCTCTGTTAGTTATGTTAATACACATTCCACAACATGATCATGTAGGTTATCAGAGAAATACCAGTGATTTGAAGAAAATTTTTAGTAGCTTGAGAAAGAAATAAAAGTTTTTCTTAAAATATCTCTTCACTGGATCACTGCAATTCATCATCATCAACCACCTTCTCCCTCAGGAAAGATCAAACAGGAGCTCTTTTTAAATTTTGATTGCAACCTCATAGCATTGTGATAACAATATACATCATTTGCAGCTGCAAAATGCTATGAAATGCATTTGATAGAAAATAAAATATGGATTATATTAATAGTAAAGTTAGAGTGGGATGGTTAGAATTCCCCATAGTTCTTTGTTAGAGGTGGATGAAAATGGTAGTACAATGTCAACTATTATTCAGCATGACAAGTCGAAAATTGTTTTCTTATTTGACATCACTCAGCAGTCTTAAAAGTTCAAGGCTTAAATCAGTTATTAAAAGACTTATCCACATTAAAGCAAACAGCTGTCAAATATGGTTGCCTATCAAAGTTTCTTCTGAAGCAGGGACAGCCAACTACACTGCATACAGAATTTCAGTAGGAAAAAAATCTTTAATAAGCCACAACATCTCAACAGTACTCTTTGCAGGAATGCAAAAGGAGTTTTGGAGAATTACTGAAGCTATAGGCACAGACTACCAAAAGGCAAAGTTGTCACATCTGAATTGCACTGAAGAGAGAGTGTTTTAGTAATCAATATTGTTTAAATGATGTCCTGCATACGACATGAAGTCCAAGAGAGGAGAGACTACAACTGCTATGGTGACACTATAACTGTAAGATATAGCAGGAGGACAAGGCCTGCTGATATTCTCAGGCTCAAAAGCATTGACTCTTCTGGACCAAGTAGTTCCTTTCTTATCCATTCCTCCTCTCTACAAGGAGCAGTTTTGCCCTTCTTCATTTAGAGTAGGAAATATCACTCATTTTTTATTTTGATATTACTTCTAAGTCCTCAAATCCTTACCAAATTGTATCTTCTAGACTTTCTCCATACACTTCCTAACTTAACAGGTCCTGGAAGCAGTGGTTAGAGCAGGATGTCTCTTTCTTACACAAACATTGGCTCCTAAGCCAGCAAGATTTATGCTGTTGTGCTAGATGCCAATTTTTTATCCTCATGGAAAATTTCAATCAAAATTAACACAAAAGTAGAAATACCCAAGATGCTTTTCTGAACTTCTGTCAAATGGTTAGATGATTGAACAACATAACTAATTTATTCTTCTAGCTGGGGTAAAGATAGGTCAAACTCATTCCTTACATATTTAAAAGGCAGAAACTAGCTGATCCACTGGGCATGTAAGGTATCTCTATATATGCAGTTTAGTTTTAACCCATGTATGTAAGATGTGGGAGAACATAAGATGACTTTAATTATGAGGATTACAGAACATGTGGGCAGCTGGAATGATGGGTGCAGAGACATGTGAAATAAATACATAGGAAGCAAAGGTTCATATATTCAGATGCCCAATACTTTGGTTTGTGGAGTCAGTACAGAAATAGGGACTCAATGTATTTTAGAACTTCACAAAGTTTAATCTCACAAGGTCATGTTCCTGATTATTACTGGGTATTACATGTTATGCAAGCACTTGGTGATAAATGTAATAACATTTACGGTCTACTGAGTACTAAATTCACATATTTCACAAAAGAACCTAAAGGCCACCATAGCGGCCTGGTGTTAACAGAGAGATATGACAAGGTTTTCTCCTGCTTTAAAAAAAAAAAAAAAAAAAAGTAGTAAAGAGAAGACAGACTTCGGAAATTCCAGTGTGTTATGATTGTACCATAAACACAGTTTCCTGACAAAACAACAGTCTTTGAGATGACCATTACTATTAAGAACTGAGATCTTTGGGTTAACTGCTGACAGCTCTGCTCTCACCTAGCATTGATATAGGTGCCCTCTAGCACCAGCTGAATTGCAGGCAGCTGCTCAGATTGCCAATTAAAGTGAAAAGGTCAATATCTTTTCCATCCAGAAGCCTGGCTTTGCAAACTGTGCAGGTTAACTGCTGAAGACCCTTCTTCTGTTGAGCTTTATATGGTATACGATGTAGAACCAAAAATGGTAATCTGAATGTAGCTTCATATCTCTGCCCTCAGATAAGAGAAATTCCCTCTTTGTATAGAATATTAACTTTGTACAATAAAGAACTGCATTTTTTTATTGTCATAGCAGTATCTAAGATACATATGTCTCCCATGATTTGCAGTGTCCAAAAATCTATCTCTTATAATTGCAAATATAGTTCAAATTCCTTGTTCTCAGATATACCATGAGAACGTTAAAATTGTTAAGATTTAGTATTTCATAAGAAACCTTGCTAAATCCATGACCTGTTAATTGGGTAACTCAGATCACACTTCAGAACAACCTTCCCTCTTCTCTTCTTCCTACCCTGTCAGTCACAGTGCTGTCCTTTGTCATTTCATGAAGCATAAAAAGTAAAAGAGGAAAGAAAGTAGAAATGCTGTATCTGAAAAAGAGAAGTAAAAGGAATCAGGCAGCTATTCTCAAGTATCTCAGGAGAAAGTCAAGTGTATCTTGTGATTTTGGAGAAAATATTGTAAGGGAAACTGAACAGGTTTTATTGAGGAAAGGTAACTTCTCATGTTGTATAGAGCTAATCAAAGGCCCTACTCATGGGATCCACAGCCTCTGTAGTTTGTTACAAAGTGCTAAAAAGCAGCTATCTGACAATTGCAAGAAAAGTGACTTGCCTAGACCATACATAGCTGACCAAGGAGGATTTTTTCTCAGAGATGTGAGGTGAGATTTATCAGTTGCTATGCATAAGAAAAGTGGCCACTGTGCTCATTAATTCCTGAACACTCTTTGTTTGAATGCTTACAGAGTGGTGCGACATTTAGGTCACCTTTAGTCTGAAGTTGACATTTGCCTCACAATTAGATTAATGAACACTCAGGGAAAGCTCAACAAATGCTAGAATCCAGCACAATTGAAAACACTTTGATGCCCATTAGCAGCCTACATTTTGTCAGGAAAAAGTGACTATTTCATTGGTGGCCAGAGGAGAGTACATGCTTGTCTAATCTTCCTTAGCTTTTCTCTGTGGATAAAGTAGTCTTCCTACATTCCTTTCCCATACTCCATGTAATGACATAATCATCACACCTTTGACAGTGTCTCATATCTGAAATGCTCAAGTGAAAAACCTTGCTCCAAGGTCCTTGACCTTCATTGGTGCCACCCAACTTTAGTTAACAGTGTAGTTTTCCTACTTTTTGTACAGAAAATGACAAGCAAGTCCAAACAGAGATTCAGTTCTCTCAGATCTGAGCAGCTATTTTGCAGTAGGCTGACTTCTATTAGTAGCCATCTATGAAGCTAAAAGTGATTCAGCTCTTTGCTCATACTCCCCAGACAGAGGCTGAACCAGGATTTATATATTCATATCAAAAGGGTCTGAATCTCCACTAATGTACTCTGAAGGAATCAGTATTTCACATAACAAACTGGTGACAATAGAGTAACTAGAGAACATTAAGTATGATAACATAAAACCTAGAGGAGCTACCAGTTCATCAGACCCCTCTTTGTGGCACAAATGGCTTCAGAGTAGATGCTCAAGGAAAGAATATGTTAGCAGAGAGAAACAAAAAGACGTGAGAAAAACCAGGGTGGATTTTAAGATTGATTACAGCAAAATAGCCTACACTTCTCTGGTAAAAAATCTGAGGGTTTTTTTTCTGGATAGGATAAATCTATTCTTCCATATTAAAGCCACTAATACTTTTTTCTGCTTAGATTCTGATAAGGTGTTTTGTCTGATACCGTATGTATCTAGATAGGTTGATAAGAGGAAAGCTTGTAACATGCAAAGGGCATTGGTCTTATAAGTAGAAGAGATGTAGGTCTTCATAGCAGATAGGAATGCAAGGGCTAATACAGCCTCAGTCTGTGTGGGAGAACTGTGCAGCCACATGGCCAACCTTCCTCACATGATGTGAAACCAAACCTAGCATAACACGGTATGACCAGAGATGAGAGCTACAGACACCTTTTATCCCCAGCCAACCCAGACCTGCATATGCTAATTAAATGTACTTAGCATGTGAAACTGAGCTATAAATAAACTCTGTGTAGACTGTGCAATCATAAAATACAAGGTCATATTCATAGGGATTAATAAAAAGTCTATCTAATCTACGTCTCATCAGGTGAAAAAAAATTGAGGAGAAAGACACTAAGTGTACTGTCAATCAGAGGATGATAAGAAGCAATTAATCTGGTGTAACCACAAAAAGGCACTCATAGAATCTAAAAGTTCATAGAATAGTAGAGATTTGAAGGGACCTTTAGAGATCATCTACTCCAATCCCTCACCAAAGCAGGTCCAATTAGAACAAGTCATACAGGAACATGTCCAGGCAAGTTTTGAAATCCTTCAGAGAAGGAGACTCCACTCCCTCCCTGGGCAGTTTGTGCCAGGGCTCCCTCACCTGAACACTAAAATAGTTTTTCTTTATGCTTAAATAGGACTTTTTGTATTCCAGCTTCTTTCCATTACCCCTTGTCTTCTAACCAGATACTACAGAAAAAAAATGATGCCTCAACCTCCTGTAATCCACCATTTAGATATTTATAAATATTAATGATACCCCTGCAGTCTCCTTCAGGCTAAACAGCCCCAGTTCCTGCAGCCTTTCCTCATAAGGAAGATGATCCAGTTCCCTGATCATCCTAGTAGCCCTGCACTGGACTCTCTCCAGAAGTTCCCTGTCCCTCTTGAGTTGAGGAGCCCAGAACTGGACACAGGACTCCAGATGAGGCCTCAACAGGGCAGAGTAGAGGGGGAGAAGAACCTCCCTTGACCTACTGGCCACACTCTTCTTGATGCATCCCAGGATGCCATTGGCCTTCTTGGCCATGAGGGCACATTGCAGGCTCATGGTTAGTTTATTGTCAACCAGCACTCCCAGGTCTCTCTCTGCAGAGCTGCTCTCCAGCAGCTCGACCCCCAGCCTGTCCTGGTGCATAGGGTTGTTCCTTCCCAGATTCAGGACTCTGCACTTGCCCTTTTTGAACCTCATAAGGTTCCTCTCTGCCCAACTCTCAAGCTAGTCAAGATCCCACTGAATGGCAGCACAGCCTTCTGGGGAATCAGCCAGTCCTCCCAGTCTGGTGCCATCAGGGAACTTGCTGAGAGTACGCTCTGCCCCCTCATCCAGTGCGTTGATGAAGATGTTGAATCAGACTGGCCCAAGAACCGATCCCTGAGGAACTCCACTGGCCACAGGCCTCCAACTTGATTCTGTGCCGCTGTTCACCACCCTCTGGGCTCTGTCATGCAGCCAGCTTTCAATCCACCTCACTGTCCACTCATCCAAGCCACATTGCCTGAGCTTTCTGATGAGGATGTTAATAGGAAACAGAGTCAAAAGCCTTGCTGAAGGCAAGGTAGATGACATCTGCTACTCTCCATATAACTGGCCAGTTATTCCCTCATAGAAAGCTAGCAGGTTAGTCAGACAGAATTTCCCCTTGTTGACTCCCCCTGACAACCATCTATTCCTTCATGTGTTTATTAACAACATTGAGGATGAGTTGTTCCATCATCTTTCCAGGGGTGGAGGTGGTGACTGGCCTGTAGTTTTCTGGGTCGTCTTTCTTGCCCTTTTTGAAGATTAGAGTGACATTGGCCTTTCTCCAGTCCTCAGTCACCTCACTTGTCCTCCATGAATGTTCAAAAATGATGAAGAGTAGCTTAGCAACCACATCAGCCAGTAACAATATAGAATTATTAATGACACTGTATACGGCTTCGTGCAGATTATTACATATAATTTTGACCATCTATACTCAAGAGAAATTTGTTCAAACAAATTGGTAACAGATGAAGAGACTGGCTGCTAGGATACCCAAGGAAACTTAGAAACTATTGTAGGGACTAAAACATCTCACCTTGAATAGCCAGGGTAACAGAGACAACAGAGGTCTCTTCAGATACACGAAAGGACTGAAAGTTAAAAGAATTTTGAAAGCTCAAGGTTGCTGCTGGCAAGAGAATAAAGCAGAACAGCCTGTCTGTAATCAAAAGTGGAAAGAAAATTAGAAGAAAGCCTGTAAGCACACATAGTTCTGCAACAGTCTGCTTGCAATAACATCAATGGAAAAACTCACGCCTTCCAAGGAAAAAATTTCCAATGGAAAACATTCACTTAGTGAGAGGATTCCCATGAAACAGTGAAATAATGATAATGTAGCTCCTGTTCAATCTATCCTGCATCCAAAAAAGCTCTATAGACTTATGACTTTCATCTTTAAAAAATATAGAGATAGATGACTTATAGCTTTAAAAATATTTGGAGAGTGATCAGATTGACAGGAAACTTTGTTTGTTTAGCATATCATCATTAAAAAAAAAATTAATGTTACTGAAATCTTTTCCACATAACTCAATATTTAAGACAGTGAGAAAAGCTGATAGAAATAAAGCAGCTTGCCAGAGAACAGAGAGACCACAAATGGCAATCTGACATCCTGGTTCCATTTAGGTATCTTATCACTTTGTTAGACAGAATTAGAGAAACTACTTTTCTCCTATATATTTGATACCCTTTGTAAAACAACAACATCAGATAGTATCATTCAATGTTTTTGTCACGATTCTTTGAAGTAGCTACAGTTTCTGTGAATATAGGGTTCCTCCCATGGGACACAGGCCCTAATGAACTTTGGTGTGAGTTCTTCCCAGCAGCTATGGCTTCGGTGAATATGGGGCCCCTGACATGGGACATGGCTTCCTCTGGGCCTAGTCACTACCCCTTGCACAAGATCTTTAATGAAGTGCAAACAAATCTCAGCTTCACCAGTCCTCTCCACAGGATGCAGGGGAGTTTCTGCTCTAGCACACCTCATCCTCTCTTCCCTCACGGACCTGGGGGTCTTTCTCTCTTTCTCCTGACTCCTTGCACCACCACCACTCAGAAAAGAAAGAGGAATAGAAAGCAGGAAGAACCCTCCTCTTCCAGCTTCTTCTTAAACAGTGATCATGGAGGCATCTAATTGGCTGAGCCCCAGAAGTGAGTCTGGCTCAGGGCTGGGGAGAGTTTTGAGCAACTTTTGAGCAACTTCTTACAGAAGCCATCTTTACAGTCCCTTCCCCTTTACCAGAAACAGCTCCACACAAAATCATGGCAGTTTTTAAAAGCGGTAATAGTGATACGTTGGAGCTGGGACTTATTTTATAAAACCTTAGAATGCAATATGGTTTCTTGTCATTCCCACCATACACAGACAATTTTTCCTTCTTCTGCAATAGCTAAAAAAGGAGTATGAAGTGTTCAGCATCAGATAAATTAATATATTTAGAGTCATGATAGTTAAACCATATTTCACTTTAGTAATTCTATTTTTAAATACATGATAGAATATATTATTATATGTTTTTGAAATGTGTTGGAGAGTAAATGAGATTTTGTCCTTTCAACTTTTTGATAATCATTTGAAACTAAACAGATTATTTAATGGTATAGTTACCTAAAACAATAAACATATTGAACTTAGTAACCCAAGGGGTCTTTTTCAGATTCATATTCAAAGAAGTACATGAGCTAATGTCGAATTTGTGCTGCGATTTAAAAGCCATCAAAATGATAAGTGCTATCTGTTATAAAATAAATTAGTGCAAAGAGCCCATTTTTATTAAATTGCTTCTAAAAATATATGGGAACTATTTAATATATGTTTACCTAATTTTTCCCAAGGATTTTTCCACTTCACATTTTAACGACATTTCCCAGGTGTCCTCAGTGGATTTTCTGTCTGCCTAAGATGAGGAAACAATAGTTTTTTCATCAATTTACCAAGCTGTTGACCTTTCCATAAAGGCAGATGTTTTATTATTGCTAAACTGAGCTTGAATGGTAAAATGGTGTCTGAAAGTTCTTAAAAAATAACAAAATACAAAAAGACTTTGCTAAAAGGTTATATATCTACTGTACATGTTATGTTATCTTAGAAGTATAATTTTACTTATGCTTTTAATCAAAACATGACAAAGGGAGCACATCCAAATTGATATATGGACAATGTAATCCTACAGGCTGTCAGAATCACAAATAGATAAGATGAATTTTAAAGACAAGAAAGCAAACATACTCAATGTGAGAAAGGTTACTACTGAAAGGACTAACCTGACTTTTTAGAAGACCATGGAAAAGATATAACATGTTAACCTTAGAGTGTGTCACCAGTTGTTTTTTATAAAAAAATGTACCAAGTCTTAACACTCTTTGTGCTTTCCAGCAATAGAACTCATCTCAAAACATCTAGCCTGTCATCTCTGCAACTTTGCCCTTTACATACTGAGCTTCTAGGTGAATATGCTTATTGCTACAGATTTCCTTGCTGCTTTTGGCTAAGATGTCAACAACAAATTCTTGTTACCTTAGCATTTCTTTTTCTTTGTGAGGACATGAGACTCATTTTATTTTACACAACAAAACTCAATGTTTTTTCACAAACAAGGAGCTTTGCACCTGCAAATTCAGATTCAGAGTAGATTTGTTTTATGATTACTACCTAGTCTGAACACACATCTATAACCTGATTTATCAGTATCAGGTGCAATGAAAAGTTACTTTTAAGTTTTAGTATATCTGGAATTACAGTTAGTCTTCAGGTAGCAAGTCTACTAAAGAAAAGATAAAGTACTACAATAAGGGAACTTCTGGAGAATTGCAACAGAGGGCTACCGTGATGATGAACACACTGGAACATCTTTCTTATAAGGAAAAGCTGAGAGACGTGGAGCTATTTAAGCTGGAGAAGACTGAGAGAGGATATTATCAACACTTCTAAGTACCTAGAAGATGGGAGTCGAGAGGACAGGTTGAGTCTTTTTTCTGTAGTGCTCAGTGTCAGGACAAGGGGTAATGGGCACATGCTGGAACACAGCGAGTTCCATTTGAACATCAGGAGAAACTTCCTCATTGTGAGGGTGATGGTGCCCTGACACAAGCTGCCCAGGGAGGATGTGGAGTCTCCTTCTCTGGAGGTTTTCAGAACCTACCTGGACACATTCCTGTGTGACCTGATAGAGTGGAACCTGCTTTAGCAAAGGGTTGGACTGGATGATCTCTAGAGGTCTCTTCCAACCCCAACCATTCTGTGATTCTGTGATAAATAGCACTCCAGACAGCTTGTATTCCAGCTGCACCATCTTTATTTACCATATTCCATACCTAGTTTTCAGCTTTTATAACATCCTGAAAATCCCACATACAGAATGAAGAATAGCATGACTCTTTATCATTATGGCTAATCTACAACACACGGGTATAATTTTAGAAATACAAATAATTTATTTCCTAAGAAAGCTCTTAAATTACATTCTTTTCATTCTAAAAAGAAGGAACTGGATGACTTACAATTTAGTTCTAGTTTGCCTAAGCACTGTAGCTAATGTTAGGTAAAAGAGTAAATATTGTTTGACAACACTGCAGGAAATCTGGATGGATTCCAGGCAAAGGGGAGAAGATGATAGAGTTTAATGATAATCCAAAGTTTACGTGAACTATTCAAACCTCTTGCACTTTCAAGATAGCCTGAAAACCATGAGGGAAAAATTGATTTACTGTTTCAGTGTTAGCATATGAACTTTCTTTTAATGGAAAGGTGTTGAAAGGCATTTTAGTTTTCTGTAGAAGTGAGAGACAGCAACTAATTGAGAAATTACATTCTATTTTTCATTAAATTCCTGAACATCCTCAGCCCACATCTGCAGCAAATCTTCCACCTACACAGTCCAAAGAGAGCTTTTATAGATAAAATAAGCTCAGAACAACAAAGTTCTGGGTCAAGGAAGTGATTTTGAGATCAGTTTTTCATGTGAGAGAGGGAGAAACCTTTTCTTTATTTCTTTTGTTTTGTACTCCAAGTCTGAATGTTCTCCAGTTACAGTTATATTCAGTATCAGGAAATGATGAGTGTTACACATCTTCTATCAGCTGAATACAATCACATTCCCCTACCCCACAAAACGTAAAGGTCCTTGTTCCTCTAAAGAGATCACTGAACTATCCAAGAGTAAAACTCCCAGCCCATCTTTTCACTACAAAATTCACTTAGAGACACAGGTGAGAGCTCTGATCAGTAGGAGATAATAGAGGAATATCTTGGTTTAGACCATCCAGGGACAAAAACCATGATTAGATTAAAGTACCACACTTAAGAATTCCTGAAGGACAGGGAGGGTTCAATTGCCGCTTATGGGCCTGGACAAGACAGACAAAGGCTACTCAGCTTGGGGAAGAAAACGGAAATTAATTCCATCCACCTCAAACTAAAACATAACAAACAGAAATCTGCAACAGAAAATAACAGAGTAGGGTGAATGATGGAAGTGTAACCAGCTCTTTAAGATCACTTTTCCCCCAACCCTTCTCTCTTCCTTGGCTCAGAGCCCTGAGCCCAGTGTCATTACCTCCTCCCACCATTAGCAGTGCTGGGGGCAGGGAATGGGGGGTGCACTCAGTCCCTTTTCTGATGTCTCTTGTCACTTATTGCACTCTGAGAAGTGTCCCTTGCCAGTCCTCCCTTGCTCCAGCTCATGGTGTCCCACACACTAGGCAGCCTTGCACAGGCCACTCTAACAGGGCATTGCAACCCTAGTTCATCTTCTCCTGGTTAGGGTGTCTCAACTGCTTGCTCCCTCTGACCTGAAGTCACCAGTTCTCACCTCTTCTGGCATGGGTCTCTACTTCTTGTTGTGCAAGGATGTCTCTGGTCTGATATGGCTCTTCCTGTCTTTTTCCTGGCTGCATGATCCATGTGATCACCTCCATCTTGCCCTTCCCATCTGGCTCCTTCCATGGCCTTCAAATTCCTGTCCTTAAATAGTGATGGCAGAGGCACCAGATTGTCCTGGCCAGGATGGAAGTGGTTCTGAACCTCAGAGCTGGGAGAAAGTCTGAGAACTATTTACTCGGTCGGCACTGCAGCCCCCTCCCCCTGTTACCGAGAAAAGTGACTCTTTGCTAAATCATGACAGGGAAGAAATCTATGCACTTTCTTAAATGGAGCAAATGAGAAGAACAGCTTTAGTTCAATAGCTGGAGTATTGCTTCAACAATGATTTTCCCTGCTAATTAGTTGGCTGTTATTGCTGGTAGTGGACACACAGATACATATTACTTCAAACTGTTACAATTTTGTTGTCAAAAGACAACCTTTGTACATGCGTGAGCCCCCAAATTGTGTGTTGTTAGCTGATTAATGCAGTCCCTACACTTACAAAAACAACAATTAAAATAACTTTTCAAAAAGGAAGGAAAAAAAAGGAAAAAAGGTAACATCAAAAACTCGCCATATAGGACCAGAGGATGCAGCAAAGGCTTCAGTAAGTCCAGATGAGTATGTAGAGAATCTAACACCTTGATGGCAATACAGTATTATAATATCTGAAGAGAAAGTATAAAACACTAAACTAACATGACTAGAAGGTATGCTCCTTTAAATTAGCACTTTCTAGTGCCTTTTCATTTTGGAAATTGCTATAGGTAAGAAGATCTGCAGAGAAAGATGGTAAGCAACATCAACTCCCTAAGACTACATGGGAAAAGAAATTTTTTTAGATTATTTTTAATTTTTTTTTACAATGCTGAGAAAAGTCTCCAAGTAGCTGATATCTATCACTCAGCTATTTCAACAATCCTCAGTAAATATTCCTTTGATGTTTTGGCAAATTTATCCTTGTAACATTCTTGCAAGTAAAAGAAGTATTAATTCTCTTGATACAAAGAAAGCAGATGTAAAATTAATATCATCAGTATCATCGGTAACATCATCAATATCAGACAAGATAATGTTGAAGTTAGAAGTGAAACCTAAATTTGCCTAACCAAAGCCCAAGCATCTTAATCCCTAACTTTGCTGGCAAATTCAAGACCATTTTCTTGTCTTGATCAGAGATCCCATATTATAATCAGCTCCATAGCAGAGGCTATTTCATAGCCACCAGAGATGGACTATTTTAGAACACATTGAAAATCATTGCATTTAGAAAGAAAACAAGCAAGGGAAAAAAAAACAAAGCACCAAATTACTTTTTTTTTTTTCAATTAAAAAAATACTAAAGAACCCCTTTTGCCATACTGTTTCTGAGATTATAAGGTAAGATTTCAAGTATTTTGTTCAGTAATTACACTTGGCCAGAACCAGACAGTTACATTTAGAATAAAAAACAGCTTTGTAAGTGAATATTGAGGTATTGCAATGACTGGAAAAAAGACAACTCTCAGAAGTAAAAAAAAAAAAAGTAAAAAAAAGAAAATCTTTTTTTTCAGTATAAAACCAACAAAATAATTAAGCTGATATGCATTTAGAAGAGTAACTCTGGCAATGCTGAAAATTCACATAGTTTCAAAACAAATTCTATAAATTTGTGGGGAAAAGAATCAAGTTTTACTAGATATTGCTCATTAAAAATTCTGAAAGACTAGTTGGAAGAGAACATAAGTGTATTTGAAAAGAATTATTATGTGCTTACTTCGTTCATGTACCATGATAACACCAAGTCATCTTCTACTGCCTGTGTTTGAAGAACTTGAATTAGAGACACCTTACCTGTGACCAGTTACAAAGTTTTCAGTACAAACCATTTACCAGGCTCATAGTATTGTTTACTTCTCCTTTGAAAAAGATTTTAAGAAATTTCAGGGCCACATAATGACATGTTAAATATGAATAGTTTTGGCAGAGCTGAGAGACTGAGAATAGCTCATTAGAAGGACACATACTGAAATGTAAAGGTTATAGAAAGACACATGCAAACTTGCTAACAGTTGCTTTCATGAGAAATTTCTAGTGAAAAGGTCACTAAAAAGCCTGACTTCACCCTTGCTCCAAATTATAATGCAACTGTGCAGTATTATGCCTGAATTACAGGAAATATTAACAATGAGAGAATTAGAACAGCTAGAGAAAGTTCCTAAAAAACACAGAAGCAGCAAGGTAATGTTATATTTGTGGCTTTCAAGACAAGGTCAAACAAGGGATATGGGTAGAATAACAGTACATATGTATAACCACACATTTTGTTTTATGTATATGTGCACATATGTATGCATGCATGTTTTATTCTTATTTATAACAGAAATGGAAGGAAGCAGGAGTCTCTGTAACTATTGTTTTTTATTGAGTTTTCCAAGGTCAGCACAGAGAGCTGCAGTTTATATGTGAAAAGAGATTTTCACCAAAATAGCCTTCTTACATATTGGGGAAAAAAAGCATCAATAACCCCAAAACATCGATAGCTCAGTTTCTCAATCCCATTGATATGCAACAATTCATGCTGAGGTAAAACAGGAGGAAAATATTGCTTGGTGAAGCCTTAGGTTAACTCTTTGATTTACATAAACAACTACATCTCATCTACTTCCTGTGATCTAGGCAGGTAGCAGACCTAGCCCTTTGAAACTAGTTTACGCACTTGTAAAAAGAAACAACACATTTGACCTTTTCTTCTTTTCAGGAGTTTCTCTCAGATCACTAATACAGAAAAAGCAGTTTGTCTTTAGACCGCTATAAAAGAATGGTCCAGTTCTTTGCTGTGAGCAGGAGTCTGTAATGGTGTGTGGCCAGGGAATATCAGGTTAATGAAAGCTGTTTTACAATTACTTCTACCCCATGTTCAGAGTGAGAAAAAGGGATGGAGATTTTATTCAGCATCTACAGAGGGGAAACAGGCAGTTGAAATAATTCCAGCAGGTTATAGACTAACACCCTTTCTTACAGTAAATATTGTGAAGAAAACAAAAAGCCTTTATGTTTGAGTACTACATCATGTGATGTGGAAACAGGTGTCACATGGTTAAGAATAATGGAAGAACTATAAAGAGCCAACAAAACAACCCTAAACATTAGAACATTGCTTTTTCTTGTTGCCTTGGCTGTGTTAAATAAAATAAAGCAACGTCAGGATGTGTTAAATGAAATCACAGGTCTTCTCTCCTCCATAAATTCCCCACCCAGAGACAGATAATGACTCATTTTCACTATCCTCAAATTTACTGTAATTATACTATAAAGAATTTAAGTCACAGGTGGAAACAGATAGCAGACAAGATAGGTGAGATTCCATCCTTCACATTGGCCAGGTGAGTCATCTGGCAAGAGTATAAGATGGTAAAGCAGAGAACTAAAGATCTGTTTTTCACTGCTACAAGATGCATTGAAACCAAACCAAAGACATGTTGCAGCTGAGTTGTAAAGCAAGTTAAATGCGTCACTGATATGACCACAGAGAACTGCACAACCAAGGCTACCAAGAAAATTCAATTGTTTCCCTTCCTGGTAAGTATGTTTTGTTTTGGTGGCCTCTGAGCAGAACTGATACAAATACTTACTGCTGTATTACTTTCTTGAAGTCAGCATATAAAAGGAGCAGATTCAGCCCAGATACCTGTAAGTTAAAGGTACTTTAAGAAAGTCACAGATCAGAACAGAAAATCAACTCCTCTGAAAGGTTTTCAGGGGAGACAGGGATCTGTATCCTCAGTTTATTTACAGTATTACTTCAACAATTTAACAAAACTTGTATTGTCCTGCTCTCCATTTGGTCCCAAACTCCCGGTCCTTCAGGTATTCACATTAACCTGAATCAATCTCAGCACTTTAGACTGGGAGGTCACTTGCTGCCTTGAGAAGCTGTTTCTAATATTTCTCTCGTACTTCTCTCCCAGGGACAACGGTCGCTCAATAAGCTAGGATCCTGGATTTATGCACAGCTTTCTCTGTCCAGTCCAGCAGAGAGGAAGCTTAACATTACACAGGTATAACCAAAGAGCTCATGGTGGGCATTCAATGGTCCAGCAGCCTGAACCCAAACCTCGGCTCCTTTCCTAAACACATTTATTCATGCCTTTCTTCAGCATTAGTCATTCTCCTGTCAGCCATCGTCCTCTGTTGTTCAACTAGTCCTCACTTCAAACAGATCAATGACTTTATGCATAGCTTTTCGCAGTTTTGAGTCCAACTTTAAAATCACTGTGGTTTCATTTCATGCCGTATGCCTCTGCTACATTTGTGCACTGTCCTGTCGGCATTACCTTACTCTGCACAGACTTCCAATCCTTCCAGAGTACAAACATTCCACTTTTGATTCTATTAGCTCATTTTTAATCTGTTACAATCTGACTCTTCAGTTGCACAGCAACAGTAATGAGTTCATAAATGGTTGATCGTGTTTTCTGAGCCATCTTAGCTTTTCATTAATCTGTATTCTTTCTTTAAAAAGAAAATCTTAGAAGAGAATCTAATGATTTTTCCATTGTGCTCACGTATCTTCCTTGTGGTCTGGGATAGTAACTTGGGTTGACTTCACTATAGATCTACCGTACGAGTTGTTTTGTTGTCTTTCAGATTCTTCAGTTGCATTTCTAATAAATCACAACATATTTGTAAAGTTCAGCCATGAAATAGAGAACAATGTTACCAGCTTTGTGATCACTGATTGGTTAAATCTCACCCACTCAGCCCTGCTTTCTCTGAAATGTCTGAACATTTCAGTGAGCTGCTGTTTCTCTGCAGCTTTTTAAGGGTCATCTTAGGCAACATACGCAATAAAACAATCTAATATTAAGTTAACACAACTGAACAAAGGTTGTTTTTTTTTTCTTAGTGGGTACATATTTCAACTTGAAATAATCTTGGGTTTTAATGTTGAAAGACAACACAATTATGAGGAACAAATACTGCAGCTAAGTCTGAACAAATACTTCTTCTGGATTAATATGGCTTCTTTTTCTTTTCCCAAACACTTCTGTTTTCCTATAATTAAATTTGGATACAAAATTAACTGACAAATTTAACTTTACCAGTTTTGACATTTACTGACAATTACCTTAATATTCCATTCCACAGACTGGATAATCTGTTATTGCCCTGATAAAAGAAGAGTCTATTTTGGAGGAATATTCTACGTGATAGGTAGTTGATACTACATTAATAACCTATGATTGAAGTCTGCTGAAAATATCAGTGAGAGGATTCTGAAATCTGGAAAGGTTTTTCAAAGCCATTTCATTAAACAACTAAAGCTGTAAATAGCAACTTTAAAAAACAATCAGACATTTATAAAGTTCTGCTTCTGCAAATACACATAGCATTCAACTTCCCACTAGCAATTCTTCCTGAAAGACATCTTGACACCTTCTGTGACCACCTGCAGAATGGACATGGAAGAGAAGTAGGGTCTCCCTTCTATCTTAAAGTAAAATCTCACTCAGCTGTACAGAAGACAGTTAGAGGACCACCTTCACTAGAGCACTAGAAATAGAGCTTCTCTCCAGGTGCTAGAGGTTCCTAAAAAACACCAACCTAATGAACAAGATGTATCACTTCACGAAACATTTTTACAGGATTTATTTCACTGTAATATTCAAATAAATTAGTAATAAAATATTATTTTACTATATCAATATAAGCCCCAGTGAGTTATTGTAATTTTCATCTAGACTGTTGGAATAGCTAGAAATATTAAGCAAGCTTCTGCTGTGGGTATAAGACTGTATCAGCTGTTCTTTCTATGTAGTTTATCTAAAGTAATATTTTTATTGCTTAGAGCACATAAAATCTAAAGAATAGAACATACATGTTCTACATGTAGTCACGGTTGTTGGCTATAATTATGAAAAATGAAGGCTTATTTATTCAAAACACCTATGAAGACCATAATCGGTAGTCCAGAAGGCTCTTCCCTAAGGTCATTAGACACTTCACACTCCAGAATCATATTCAAAATCATGCATATTAATAAATTTCCTAAGATTATACATTCTTTTTCTGTAACCAAGGTACCTGAAAATAGCAGCTTTTTAGATGTTAAAACTGCATCCTTCTGAAAATACTTTATATCAAACCCTGCACCAAGCACAAGAAAAAAGCCACTAATTACTTACTTCCAGTTGGTTGAATTAATTACTATTCCAAAAATGCATATGCTTAGGGGAAAAAAAAAAATCCTGTCAGCTTTTGACAGTTTGATCTAATACCCTAATACAATATGCACCAGTGCCACATGATGAATGGAAAACTAAACCAAAATGGAAAATACATGAGAGAGAGAGAGATTGAAAATATAAATTATTTTCTTATTTGGACATCTCCTTTTAAAAAATGATACCAAAATGCTGCCTCCCAAAGTTAGTTGAATTCTGTGCATACAGGCAGAGATGAAGCATTACATCAAGTATCCATCAAGTTTTTCTTTATACAAAGCCTGAAGCATCTTTTTCTCTTGCAATAACTGTATGTTGACAGCATCATTCAAAGCAAGAAAAGAGGTAAAAAACAAGACTCCTAGAAGTATTTTAAATGTTTAAATATTACCCTGGACAGAGTAGATACGTTCTGGAAATTCAGAAAGAGTGTTTTAAATAAAGCTGCTAAGTAAAACCAGAAAAGTGTTGAAACAACTGCATAAATACTTTCTTTAGAGACACATTCAAGTTTTGAGACTGAAGAAATAAGGAAAAAGGGGGGAATAACCTTCTTTCTGATTGTTAACAAGTGGAAGTGTGACTGTTTCAGTCCTCGAAGTCAGTTGCAGTCTGGTAGTTTGCCATTGAAGAGTTCACCTCCAAAGAAGGAGATGAAGGGCTTTGATAAAAGGCTAAGATGACATACTGCATAAAAGAGACAAGTGTATCTCTCCTCATCCGAAGCCAAATTTGTCTTTCCACACAGACCTATATATTTGCTATTTTTGAGCTTTGCTTCTTGCTGTTCATCTCCAGGCACTATTTAGCATTCCTTTTTCCATTGTTTTCAGATATTCCTTCTCCTCCCTCTTAGGTGTGTATAAGTTTCTCTCAGCAAACTTTCATGACCTTTCATGGCTTGTGTTGTGCATCTCATCTCCCTTTTGCTTTCATCTTAGTTTGGCATGTCACACAGAGCACATCCTGAACCAACTAGTTGGAAAACAGCTGCATTTCTGCGCTAGGCCTTCTTCCACACATCAATATTCATTCCTATCAGGCCAGTGCCTGGAGATTTTCTACATTCTTCTCATGTTACTTCTCGTGACTCCTGAATTCTTGACCTCATAGAGTTTTATAAGACCTGGAGAGTATAAAACATGTTTCAGGGTCGAAAGACATAATGTTATGCCCCATATCTGATTTTTTCTACCTTCACTGTACTCTGAGTTGGGTAGAAAACTGACTGGATGTCCAGGTACAGAGAGTGATGGGAAATGGAGTTAAACCCAGTTGGCAGCCGGTCACCAATGGTGTTCCCCAGGGCTCAGTGCTGGGGTCTGCTCTATTTAATATCCTTATCAATGACCTGGGGATGAGGGGATCAAGGGCATCCTCAGTAAGTTTGCAGGTTACATGAAACTAGGTAGTTTCATAGATCTGCTTGAGGGCAGGAAGGCTCTTCAGAGGGACCTGGACAGGCTAGAGTGATGAGCCATGGCTAATTACATGAGATTTAACAAGGCCAAGTGCTAGGTTCTGCGCTTGGGCCACAACAACCCCCAGCAGTGCTACAGGCTTGGTGAGGAAGGGCTGGAAAGCTGCCAGGCAGAGAGGGACCTGGGAGTGTTGATTGACAGTGGCTGAACATGAGCCAACCGTGTGCCCAGGTGGCCAAGAAGGCCAATGGCATGCTGGCCTGGATCAGGAACAGTATTGTCAGCAGGATTTGGGAGGTGATCATTCCCCTGTACTTGGCTTTGGTGAGGCCTCACCTCAAATACTGTGTCCAGATTTGGGCCTCTCTCTACAAGAAAGACATAGAGGTGCTGGAGAAGATCCAGAGGCGAGCTACCAAGCTAGTAAAGGATTTGGAGCATGTCTCACATGAGGAACAGCTGAGGGATCTGGGGCTGTTTAGCTTGGAGAAAAGAAGGCTCAGTGGAGACTTTATCACTGTCTACAACTACCTAGAAGAAAGCTGTAGTGAGGCAGAGGTCGGTCTGCTCTCCCTAGTAACAAACAATACAACAAGAAGAAATGGTCTGAAGTTGCACCAGGGGAGATTCAGGCTGGATATGAGGAGGAATTTCTTTACTGAAAAGGTTGTCAGGCATTGGAAAGGTCTGCCCAGAGAAGTGCTGGAGTCATCGTCCCTGGGAGTGTTTAAGAGATGGTTGGATTAGGCAAATGGTCTAGTGGTTGATAAGGCTAAGCCAAAGGCTGGACTCAATGATCTTAAAGGTCTCTTCCAGCTGAAATAATTATATGATTCTATGGCCATCTCCTACAGACCTCTGTCACCTTTTTCTGATGCATATGCAACTAGTTAATGCTGAAGACAAGATATTGGCCAGCTTGGAATTTGGGTCTGATCCAGCCTGCTGATTCCTGCAATAAATCCAAACAAATGAAATAAAAAAAAATAAACAATTTGCTCTAGGATACTGTCCAAGGAGAAAAAGATAGATAAATAAGTCTCAGAAAGGCTGATTCAGTCTCATTGAATCTCATTTGGAATTTATCACTTATTCCAACATTACCACTATGCAAATTTCTGCAAGAGCTGAACGTGTGTTTGATTCATTAGCACATAGCTTTGCATTCACCTTCTGTGGGCAGGGTTGGGCTGAGTATGCAGAAATCAAATGCTTGCAGACTGCCAATTAGAAGGATTTATTGCATGACTTTCAGGAAGAATCTAGACATAGTTATTCCCAGGAAAATACTCAGAAAGCATGCATTCCTCTTGAACATAGATGCCAATGGGTGGTAACAGGCTGCTGAGGCTATCTATTTGTTAGTACAAAATAGCTGATTAAAAAGCTTTTTATTGATTTCTTGGACAAAAATCTGTGATTACCATCATTGCTAGCAGTATTATGTGCTAACAGCAAGATGCCAATGTGTGGGTAAAAAGAGATTTTCCTTTTGAGCTAAGGCAGTACCTTGTTCCACTTAGGTTTACTTGGAAACCAGTTCCATTTCATGAGCAAGCTTTAATTTTTTAACAGTTATTTTCAACAGATTTGAGCAAGTGGGAAAATTTTTTTTTTTTTTTTTTTTAAACATAACAATGACACAAAAAGAAACCTCTACAAATGCCAAGAGCTCTGCTATGTGCCTATTTGCAACTACATACAGAATCCCATCCCTGCTCAAAGGAGGTTAGTGGACAAACAATTCCCACAGCGTATGCACTCACTCTTATTTTTGATAAGTTCCATCCTGTGTTTCAGAAACCTTAACAAAAATTTCATAGAATTCAGCACGCCATAACAAAACATATCC
The DNA here is from genome assembly GCA_013401255.1 of Urocolius indicus. NCBI lineage: Eukaryota > Metazoa > Chordata > Aves > Coliiformes > Coliidae > Urocolius > Urocolius indicus. The sequence goes on along the minus strand of WBNH01000969.1, from coordinate 382,078 downwards.
AAGCCAACAAAACAACACTTTTGTTTGTTTTTCTTGGGTGAGCTTTCAGTCTTTTTTTTAAGTTTGATTTGTTGTACATGGGATTCAAAGCTACAGGTGAATATAATTTTTATTTGGATGAGAGCAGGCAAAAAAGGGAAAGATGGACAGAGCTGAGATGAAACCTCAGGAAGACACGAATCAGAGAAAGAAATGGACACATAGACAGAAAAATACAAGACCATTGGGAGAAGCAAATAGATATTAACATAAGCAGTTGAAGAATACAGACCACTTCATAGAGGGCTGTTCATCGTGACATTTTTTGAATGTACTGAACATTGGCTAAGCTATAATTACTCTGTCTTTGTTTCGGGTGGTGCTGAAATCTGAAGCTACATTTCTCATATCTTCCAGATATACAGCAACAATCTGAAATTATAGCCCTTTAAAATGCATTAAAAAGAGAAGCAACCCTTGGCATCTATTGTTTTAATTTTCAGCATATCTCTAGCAGATTTGAAAATGTCACAGCATTTCATAAGCAGCCTCTCATTATTTCAGTCCTAGAAATGGTGGTAACATCAACTTGCAATATTGGTTCTGAAATTTAATAACACTATGCACAGCAGCTGCAAACTAAGGGAGTTCACAGTGAAAGTATTATAGATAGAAATCTTAATTAAAAACTTGCTCTATGGTAGGCCACTGAACATCAGAAAACATTTTTAAAAAGAAAACAATTGTCATAAAAACACATCCACATGAATTATATACTCATTCCCCAATTTTTTCTGTGCCTGCAGTTTTCTGGGTTTTTTAATNCTGCTGAGGCTATCTATTTGTTAGTACAAAATAGCTGATTAAAAAGCTTTTTATTGATTTCTTGGACAAAAATCTGTGATTACCATCATTGCTAGCAGTATTATGTGCTAACAGCAAGATGCCAATGTGTGGGTAAAAAGAGATTTTCCTTTTGAGCTAAGGCAGTACCTTGTTCCACTTAGGTTTACTTGGAAACCAGTTCCATTTCATGAGCAAGCTTTAATTTTTTAACAGTTATTTTCAACAGATTTGAGCAAGTGGGAAAATTTTTTTTTTTTTTTTTTTTAAACATAACAATGACACAAAAAGAAACCTCTACAAATGCCAAGAGCTCTGCTATGTGCCTATTTGCAACTACATACAGAATCCCATCCCTGCTCAAAGGAGGTTAGTGGACAAACAATTCCCACAGCGTATGCACTCACTCTTATTTTTGATAAGTTCCATCCTGTGTTTCAGAAACCTTAACAAAAATTTCATAGAATTCAGCACGCCATAACAAAACATATCCAAGCCAACAAAACAACACTTTTGTTTGTTTTTCTTGGGTGAGCTTTCAGTCTTTTTTTTAAGTTTGATTTGTTGTACATGGGATTCAAAGCTACAGGTGAATATAATTTTTATTTGGATGAGAGCAGGCAAAAAAGGGAAAGATGGACAGAGCTGAGATGAAACCTCAGGAAGACACGAATCAGAGAAAGAAATGGACACATAGACAGAAAAATACAAGACCATTGGGAGAAGCAAATAGATATTAACATAAGCAGTTGAAGAATACAGACCACTTCATAGAGGGCTGTTCATCGTGACATTTTTTGAATGTACTGAACATTGGCTAAGCTATAATTACTCTGTCTTTGTTTCGGGTGGTGCTGAAATCTGAAGCTACATTTCTCATATCTTCCAGATATACAGCAACAATCTGAAATTATAGCCCTTTAAAATGCATTAAAAAGAGAAGCAACCCTTGGCATCTATTGTTTTAATTTTCAGCATATCTCTAGCAGATTTGAAAATGTCACAGCATTTCATAAGCAGCCTCTCATTATTTCAGTCCTAGAAATGGTGGTAACATCAACTTGCAATATTGGTTCTGAAATTTAATAACACTATGCACAGCAGCTGCAAACTAAGGGAGTTCACAGTGAAAGTATTATAGATAGAAATCTTAATTAAAAACTTGCTCTATGGTAGGCCACTGAACATCAGAAAACATTTTTAAAAAGAAAACAATTGTCATAAAAACACATCCACATGAATTATATACTCATTCCCCAATTTTTTCTGTGCCTGCAGTTTTCTGGGTTTTTTAATTACTATTTTTTCCTATTGCCGATAATTGTCTACCAAAAAAAAATCTGGAAATAAAATCAATGTGATTCACATTGACCCAGAAAAGCTAAAACTCAAGGCTTGAAGTGAAAGTGCTAAATGAGAAACAATGATAAAGCAGAAATAAACTCATCACCTTGGCCACAGGAAAGATGTTTTTTTCCTAAACTTCGATTTTTCACATCTACTCAACTGTTCTCAAGTTCTTCTGTTCCCTGCAATCTACTTCTTACACCTGTAAACAACACTTGACCATACCCTAGATTCCAGTAACATCTCTAGAGCCCACCTCCTCAGTATCTTCAGATCTCCCCCAGCATCCTTAGATAAGAAATGAACCCAGTTTACTGTGCCTTGTCTTGATATTTTACCTTTTGACTAATGCATTGACCATTCCCACTGAGCAAACTAGGAAAGAATCACTGAGCTGACTTTTCTGCGCCCTTCCATTTGTAAGTATGCCTTGTCTTTCTAACACCTGATTTTCATGAAATTTGTAAGGAGTTACTGTCTTTCAAGCCTCTGTTGTATTTTATTGAAATTGGGTAATAAATTTGAAAGTTATTAAAGGGGCCAGGGAATTATCAGTCCCTGGTCATAAAAGGCTTCTTCCCCTAAGAAGACAGATTTTCCCATTCCCATAACACTCATAAATGCATAAATTACTTCAATTAATTCACCACATTTAACTTGTGGATTTTCCAAAGGAAAGATATTACATTAATAGAGTTAAGTCCCATTTCTCTTTCAGATTGAACCAGTAAATTCTAGTTCAGTGATAGCCAGGATGGTCTTTCTGAACAAGGAGAGACTTCCCCTCACACACAGGAGTAGTAGAGAATGACAGAGCACTCAGAGTCCTTCATGCCAGTGTTACAGAGATTAAGGAAGAAGTCAGTTTCTACAAGATGTTTGTACATGAAAGCCAAATATCAGGTTAAACCGGAAAGAACGGAAAACCTATCTACTGCTATATGCAGCCAACATGGATGGTTCATTCTGTGTTTTACGAACTTGGGCATTTTTTTTTTTTGTGGTTCCCAACATCACTTACAGTCTTCCTTTCCAGCCTATTGCTTGTTGATGGAGATGTTATTCCTTCTAGTTTGCCTCTATGCAGATGGGGAACAGGGCCAGGTTGATTTCAGCCGTGTCCTCAATCTTGCATGGCAAACTCAGATATATTCTTAATTGTTAATTACTAGAGTTAATATCTGATGGCAAAAACAACCTGCTCCATTCTTTCATGACAGGATGACTAATAAGAGGACACTCAACATATAGCTAATGAGTCAAGAGAGGGCAAAGTGTTCATCAGAAAGAAGAGCAAAATGTGAGGAAGCCTACACTTTAAAATGAAATACAATTGAACTCAGCAAGAATGTCTGAAGAAGTTAGAGAGAAAAGGCATTAAAAATTTAGGAGATGGAGACAGTCCCTTTTTTCTCCCCACCTCTCCCTTTTTTTTTTCAACTTTTGCAGTTTATCTACTATATTAAATTCTCTTACTCTCAGGCTGTTGTTCAGAGATCTCATTAATCGAGATGTAGGAACGTAACAATGAAGAGAGCAAATAATAGACTTTGATTCATGGATGTTTAAAACTGCAAGAGATTGTTCACACTATTTATTTTGATGTCTCATGTAACAGAATCACTCGTCTGGATTTCGTGAGTAATTCCAGCAGTAGAAGAACAAGAAAAAAATCTTATGCATAAATAAAGTATTCTGAGATTCCTTATTTACCTTTCCACCTCCAATACACAAACTCAGAAATTAGCTACTCAGAATATTTAAGGTAATTCAACCATTCAGAAAAGAAAAAAAAAAGTATCAAAGTCAGTGAAGAATTGCCAGGAAATGCTTCCAGTTTCCCTTCATGCCTCAGATGCCTTCAACCCAGAGGAACGTTTCCATGAAAATTACCTTATTACCAACAGATATGAATGTTTGTCACATTCCTGTCTTCAAGGAGGTCTGCCTGTTTGCTGTGAACGTTAATTTAAATAATGTATCATGAGAGGATGACAAACTAGGAAAGGTTGCCCTAGTCTGATTTCTAACACTTTTTCTTCTCACAATTCCATTTCCCATATGGATTCCTGGATGTGTAAATCTAGGAAATTTTTTGATAGGGACTGTAAAATTATCCTGTGGTGAAAAAGAAAGTATACCAGAAAAAAAAAATGAAGTGAATCTATAAACATATGTCAAACATGGACATTGAGTGACTCTTAGGCACATTAATAATTAAAATAACAGTAATCACTGCAGAACTAAATGCTACATTGAAGACAGATATATGGTAGTATTACTCACATCCAAAACTTTTTCATTCTAAATCCAAAGTAGAGCACTGTAACAGCTACTAGGAAAAAATCAACTCTACCCCGTCCAAAACCAGAAAAATATGGTGACACGTTATTTAAATAGAAGTGGGAGCAGAAACACAGGGCCAGACAAATGAAAGAACCTCCTTATAAGGACATGAGAGACCAGGGAGGAACTGCACACTCAGTCCAAATGTTGAAACCCTTCATCCATTAGGAAGCCTCACATTGTCACAGTCTGTCATGTTCTTCCTTAACCATGAGATTCCCACAGGACTCTTCTCCTCCTGGGAAGAGTTTAAATTAAGTTTAGACATCTTTTTACATCTCCAAAGGAAGGTAGGTCAATTCCAGATGCACAAATCCTTCTGGGAGATGACTAGGTAATGCTCTCCACATCACAGATGAATTTATCCTGAGGGTCTGATTTACAAAGGAAATTTTATTTTTTTTATCTCCTTCCTTTCCTTTGAGGAAACTACTTTTACTGGCTTGTCTTGCACAGAAAAGAAGGGGATGTTTTCTGTGACCTCTGAGCTGAAGCTGAGTTCATAAATATCAAAGAAGAAAGAAATGCAAATGAATACTAGCAACAGTGAAAATGCTGGAGCAAGGGAGAGAAACAGGCTAAAAAGAAGAAATACTTGGGAGGAACATTTAAAATCTGTAAAACAAAGCTATTTGCTTTACAGGAATGAAAACATCTGCAATGAGAAAGCAATTTGCAGGCTATTTGGTCTCAAAGCTCTGGCATGATCAAAAAAATATGCCTGCAGAAGAAAAAAAGATTGGGATGTTTTCATGCTGTTAAGATCCTCTTTGACTGGTTTCCCTCCTCACTGCAGAATTAGATGCAAGGAACTCATAATGTTACATTTTCCTGCAAGTGTTTAAATGACAGCCCCAAAATAGGCTACTGCTCAGTCTCAAACTCAGCAGGCAGATTTCTTTGCACTTGCCCAGCACTCTTGCAGCTTGAGAATTAAATCTCTGAAGCAAATTATCTCTCCCCAGCCTCCTCAACATATTCCTTTGGTTTTGCATCTGAAGATCTCCTCTTCCTTGCTGCTTTCCTCTCCCTCATTTTCAATGTCCATTATTGCTTATACTACAGGAACAAACCCAAGTTACCACTGCGACAGGAAAATTTGTCCTTCTCAAAGCAGGAAGAAAATTACACTGCAATCAAGAAGAAGAGTACTTAATTCACAGATGGACATCAGGATACAGGTAGCAAGTAAAGACTCAATGTTAAGCTTACTGAAAGGCCTCCAATGGAATTATCCATGGTCCCACTGGAATTGTTGCAGAACGTTACTGAATACCTGAACGCTGTCAGAACTAAAGCCAAAGTACTCAAATTTTTCTTAAGCGTTTTAAACACTGAAAAAATAAATCCCTGGTTACAGCCATACAATAATGAATATATCTCAGATATTGTTACATCCTTGCCATTGAGGTAACTGCAGTTACCTCAATGTTACTGTGCAAAATGTAGTTGCCATTCCTTTCACTGTGGACAACTACTATCAATTAACAGTGATTCCATAGTCCTTTTTTGGGGACCTTAAGGGATTGTTGTATTTGTCTGGGTTTTTGTTGGGTTTGAATACAGATATTTTTTTTTTCACAAAGTATTGTAGGCCTAGAAATATTCCTGGAAATTGATCTTGATACTGCTTTTTCACCATCACTGATCACACACTGGGTACAAGTCTTGGGCATCTATCTCCTGTTTCATAGTCTTGCAGACAGACACTCAGTTTCACCTCTGCATTTCAACTCTTATGATCTTCCTTGGCCTTATCTGAGCAAATATTCATACTGTGAAATAATCTTAATTTTAGTGAACATGTGAAGGTATCAGAAGGTGATGATGATGTGATCCCAGATGAAATAAGCTACTTCCTACTACTTCAGTTTCATGTATTTCCAAACCATATTTAATATACAATTTCTGAACTTCAGCTACATTATGGGATTGGTCTAATGAAACAAGTATTTCTAATGACAACATACCATAGCCCAACAGATATACGGGGAGCATATCCTGTGAGAGGATAAGAAGATGACTTAAAGCTAGTTTTCAAACGAAGAACTTTTTTGGAAGAATTAAATTTCAGGATTTCTTAAAATGGAAAAGGCCTTTAAGTATTCTTTATTATGTGACCAAAGAGCATTGTGCCGACAACCTATTAAACTAGAAGTTCACCTTAACAAGGCTGAGAATGAAAGGATAAAAAAAAAAACCCAAAAAGGCACAAGTATTAGCTTAAAATTATGTGCTAAGCTACAGAAACACACACTTTGATAGAATTTTATTAGGACACGTGTGATATCAGTCAAAAGTAAAAAAAAAAAAACACACAAACATGTCACTTCAATAGTCATACTGTTGAATTAAAATAAAATATCTGCAGGTATAAATTTAATGCTATCTTAAAAAAAAAATCCTGTGAAAATAACCTGAAATACAATAGATTCAGATTGCATCTGGTTACAGGCATCATTCTATCTTATTACAAGACATATTTTTTTCTGTCTGTATTGTTACCACAAACTATTGCTAAACATAAAGGTAAATTTTTGGTACAGTCAAAAAATAAAGAATAGAGAAGATGCTTTATCAAATATTTACCAATTATCCATCACATCAATATGCTGTTTCTATCAGCCTTTTATAGCTGTTATTTAGCAGACAGCAAATGTCAAAAAATAGTATTTGAGTAATGGCACAGTGCTTTGCATAGATAAAAATCATTTTTGTCATTTGGTGATCAGCTAATGCCCTGAGGCATGAACACAGACTAACCCAATCGAGCAGGTAAAGCTAAAAATTTTATGGATGATCATAAAGTTAGCTGGCACTTTTAAAAAAAGGCAGCTACACTGTTTGATTCTGACCTCTAGCAAAATCTAAGTGCTCTGTGAAGAAATATTTCATTTAATTTGCTTAAAATTTACCCATGATTAGCTTCATGTGACCTCAAATCCTTTAATTATGAAGGAATGTAAAAAATCTGTGACTGGTTGGATTTTTATATACCCTTTATATCTCTAGTGTTTCAATTAAAGCTATACTAGACTGTTTCTAATGCTGGAAAATCCTAAATTTTGCAAAATGTCAGGATGTAATTTATTTGCCCTACATCTACATGACACATTTTCCAAAATTCTGCTTGTTTACATAGGAAGAATGAGTGCTACACTTCATCATGTGACTACTTATTTGAGTTTAAAGTGTTCTTCATCTTTGGAAGCATTGTTTGAATTAGACTCCTATTGATTTCAACAAGAGTCTTCCCTTACTTTATATGGTGCACTAAAGTAAGGGTCTATAGAAATCTCATTTTGGGAAAATCACTTACTGAACGAGACATTTAAAAGTAAAAATATCAGAAAGTACCCTAGTCCCAGCAGCATGACAGAAAGTCATGAAAAGCCATTCACTGCTGTACAAGATGAGCTTCAGGATACCCTGAACTTGAATATGTCTGGCTCAGAATTACTGAACTCTTCAGGAAATAAATCCACCTCAGATTCTCACTGGAATCCCAACACTCAATCCCAGGTATGCCACTCTTAGAAAACAGCTGCTAAAGTATTGATAACTCTTACTATTGACAAAAGCAAACAAAATTGAAACCTTTTTTTTTTTTTTTTGAGCTTAAGTTCCATGTTCTGCATAGCAAAAAATAAAACCCCACTATGCAAGAGGGGAATTACCTTCAAGGTAAAGGAGTTTTTTGACCTTATTTAGGGTTAGCATTGTCCCATGTACTACAAGAATTTTTCTAGTAGCTTTTACTAGTCAAGAACTCATTCTAGCCTCAGATGTACCTAGATCAAGCTGGCATCATATCAAGGTCAATACATAAAAAACTTTCTAGAGAGTAAAAACACTAAAAAAAAAGCCCCACAGACAAACAGCTCTTGTGTTATATACCTAAGAAAAACAAATAGAAAAGACGTTCAGTGTAGAGTGATAAGTAAAATTTAATGTCAGTAGTACCAGCATAGCACTCTTATCCTTCCAATTGTCATTTTATAACTGACTGTTCCGTTCCAGCTATCCATTCTAATGTTTATATTCCAGGTTACAGCACTGTAGTTTCAGATCAGGCAAGAGGTGCATGACTGAAACAATACTCTTCATAAATAACATCTCCATAATAGTTTCTTGAAGTGCCTCAAATGATCATTTTCAGTATTTTAAAATAGAATTCTGGAAGAAAATAGGTAAAAATGAAGATAAACACCACCAGAGAGGCAAGGAAAACAGTATTTCAAATTATGTGGTCTTTTCCTCAGTGTGGTGACACATATGAACCAAGGTTTACCTGATTTAATATTGTTATTCCAGACAAGCCTGAGTCACTGTGAAGCCTACAACTTTGTTCCCTTTATCGTTTTCCTCAGCCCAATTTTCTGAAGGTTTCTCAGATGGAATGTGATTATGCCTTCCACCTACCCTCTGTGACACCAGATTAAAGTGCAGTTCAATGAAAAAAGACTTTAACACAATTCCATAATGCAATAAGACAAGAGGAAAACATCAGTTTCTGTGCAAAACATCAGTTTCTGTGCAAAACGTATTGCCACTTAACAACACATCAAAAAGTTTTCTATAGAAATATACTTGTTAGAATAAACCTTTGTTGTTTACTTCAGACTAAAAACATTCAGGTTTTTTTTAATCTGTTGAAATTAGCTTTAGATGTCCAGAAATACTTAGTAGGCATTTTACTTATTGTGGAAAGATATTGACTTCCAATCAAGAATTCTTCATTATGAAGTAGATTTTCTTCCATCTGAACTGTATGTATCAGGTCAGATCACAAAAGCTTTTGAAGTAGCTTAGAGATTGCTTTGAGTTACACTGGTTGAAAATAACGGCGAGTGAGAAAGAGGCATCAGAATTTTTGACATCTTAGTCACTCTTAATTTCCTAGTACACATTTAGAGGAGCTTCAGGTATATCAAAGATATATGGCTATGAAGGAAAAGGAAACAAACAAAAGCTGCACTGAGACTCAACAATGTTATAAAGCCACAGCCATCTTGGCATGGAGTTGTCTGAGTCAGACACCAGTTTTGGTTGCTGTGGAATTTGGTTAGATATCACAGAATCACCAAATGGTAGTGATTGAAAGAGACTTCTAAAGATCATCTGATCCAAGCCTCGTATTAAAGCAGGTCCACCTAGATCAAGTCACACAGGAACACATCCAGGTGGGATTAGAAAACCTCCAGAGAAGGAGATTCCACTCCCTCCCTGGGCAGTCTATGCCAGGGCTCCCTCAGTTGAATAGTAAAACTGTTTTTCCCTATATTTAAATGAACTTTATGTTCCAGCTTATGTTCATTATCCCTAGTCCTATCATTGGACACTACATAAAAAAGTGCTGCTGTAATCTCTTGGCACACACCTTTTAAATACTTGTAAGTATTAATGAATTCCCCCCTCAGTCTCCTCTTCTCCAGGCTGAACAGTCCCAGACTTTTCTCATAAGAAAAATGTTTCTATCCCCTAATCATCTTCGTGGACCTGCACAGGTCTCTCTGCAGAGCTGCTCTCCAGCAGGTCAATCCCCAGCCTGAACTGGTGCATGGGGTTGTTCCTTCCCAGATGCAGGACTCTACACTTGTCCTTGTTGAACCTCATGAGGTTCCTCTCTGCCCAACTCTAAGCTGGTCAAGATCCCACTGAATGGCAGCACAGCTTTCTGGGGAATCAGCCAGACCTCCCAGTCTGGTGCCATCAGGGCACTTGTTGTGAGTACACTCTGTCCCCTCATCCAGGTTGTCAATGAAGATGTTGAATAAGACTGGCCCAAGAACCGATCCCTGAAGAACTCCACTGGCCACAGGCCTCCAACTCCATTCTGTGCTGTTGATCTGTCATTCAGTCAGTTCTCAGTCCTCCTCACTGTCCACTCATTGAACCCACACTGCCTGAGCTTTGATGAGGATGTTTAAGGACTGCTCATGAGCTGCTTGGCTTGCTGGGTAAAGAAAAAGTCTGTTGAATCTCCTCTAATCCCATGGCCCACGGTGTCCATGACCCAAGGCTCTGTAGGGAGTGTAGAAACACCCTGGGTAGGAACTGGTGTTCTTAAGGGGTTGTAGGTAGCAACCTGTTTTCACCTCCTCTCAATTTAAGCACCAATCTTCTTCATCTGAATGATTCTTTACATATTCCAGAAAACAGCCTGCCTTCCTTTCTCAAAGTTTTCTGACGATTGTGATGCATAAATATGGATCCAAGCCAAGCTTGTGTATTTGTGTTTCTCATTCCAAGTGTCTACACACAGAGAGAAACTAAAATAAGAACAAAAAGCACAATGTCTTAAGATGGGTCAAAAACAGAAGCAATTTTCTCAACTCCTATGAAGTTCCTACGTTCCTTTGATTTTTAAGACCTGCTAAGAAATAATTTTGGGCATATTTCTCAAGGACCAACCCAGAAGGAGATATGTTTTAACAAAATCTATTAGCAGACAATAATTCATGCTATCTATCATATTGTACTATTCATTCATGCATCATCTAACAAGATGACATCTAATACAAAATAAGAATGATGATGGTCACAAGAATTTGCGTAATTTATTATTGATGTCAAGCCAGATTAGTTTAACCAGTGCTCAACTAAGATTTGTCTAGGGTGACTCTGAGCAAAAGGTGATTACCCAGTAGACAGTTTCCCCTCATATTCTGTCTTACACTTCAAGAACTGAACTGACTGCAGAGAGTTCTCTGAATCTCACTGGAAAAGCGTTCTGGGGTCTGCTCTCAAAAAGGCCTAACTACTTTAGTTCTTTGGTCAAGATAAATATGAAGTAGTAACAATCTCAATCTCTGTTGAAATTTGACTCACAGCAATCCACTAACACGGGTCTAAATGCAATAAACCTTCATTACTTTTTGGAATTCCAGTCAAGGTTTATTTCATCCCTCTTGTCACAGGTTTTGATTTTTTTAATCCCTGTTCAAAATTTTTGTGCTCCTGTAAATGATTTGGACACTGTCTTCATCCTTTAATGAAGTTTTCAGAGTTACATCAGGGGTAATTAAACCCAAGAGACACAAAACTACAGTGTGGCGTAAACAGGGCACCTCATAAGCCTTGTATATCAGGATGAATAACATTCAAACCTGACAAGCACCTCTCATTCCCACAGTATTTCTCATGCATTGCTTATTCTAGCTCATTGTTTCCCATTATATAAAAATTGTCCAGAATACTTGACAGTAGTTCTTTCTTCATTTGGAATAATATAAGCATCATTTATATCACCCAGTGTTTATTGCAGAGTTAAGCTATACCTCTGGGTAACAAACAAATCGAGGCTGAGTTTCCATGGATTTGTCATGAACAGAGCTGCAAGTAATGTCTTTGAAGAGGGGGGGAAAAAAAGGCCTTTCAGTCAGAGTAATTTTAAGTCTTAATGCAACATTCTTTCCTATGAAAGTTAATGTCATGAGAGCCCAAGAGAAAAACCTCACAGAAAGGAAAACTCATTCATCACTACAGCTAAATCTAGGAAGGACTTTTCCGCTTAAAATTTCTTTGGTTGTTTTTTTGGTTTGTTTTTTTTTTTTTTAAATCAGGAGACAACAATACTTCAACTAAAGTTGTTTGGTTTTGAGCTAAATCAGCCCCCTCATCTAACTCACTAGGTAAAGGAATAAAGTTTTAAAGCTTCATAGTTACTTTTGCAGAAATAGTCTGACAATAGCTGTTGAGAGTACTGTTCACACAGACCAGATCATGGATTGAGTATAGAATTTTCAGAAGAGATGTGCCTTTTCCTTGCAGTAAGGCAAAATAGATAATTTTAGCCTTGTCCAAATTCCCCTTACTAGACCTTAGGAAGTCTCTCTGCTTGGATGTGATTTAACAGAGTTTCTCCCTTCTGGCGCCACATCACAGGAGAAGAAACCAGGGATCTTGTCCCTGAATATTTTTTCATGCAGTTCCTCTCCTACTTTCTCTCCCTCAGTCATCAAACTGAAGAGTTCATCATAACTAAAATCAAATCTGTAAGAGAATCCATGGGAGTATTAATGTAAGATCCTCAGTATTGCATTCCCATATTTATTGCTTATAAAATCAATCTGACTGATGGAAGTCTGATCTTGCAAGTTACCTGTCCCCCTTCTTGCAGACACTGTATCCTTTATTTTCCTGTCTTTCATCAAACTAAACAAATAGAATATCTCCAAAATACGTTGTGATATGAAAGCATGATGCTCTGAGATAAGTCATAGACAGAAAATGAAATTTACTGCTATGAGTTTGAGTGATACCTAGAAAATTTTTCATTATATATTGAAGCTGCTGGACAAATAACCTAATTTTACCTTCTATTGTGTTGAATGACCTTGTTTACTAATCTTCCATAACTTTAATTGTTACTTTAAAATTTCTTCTGCAACAATGTTTTCCAAACAAAACATCCCCAATATTAAGAAAAAAGAGAAAGATAGTTGCTTTTAAGTTGAAATTATGTTATCCTGTTCATGCTCTGACTGCTATAAACCAGATGAGATTATTTCTTTTTCTCAAAACTTCAGAATTTCAGATTTTCCTGGTGGATATACAGGCTTATTTGGACATTAAACATTAGTAATCATGTGCAGATATTATTTGGTTATGGTATAAAGACTAATGTTACAGTAAAGTTACTGCAAACAACAAATTAAGAAAAGTATAGTGAAAACATGAGCTTTAACGTGGGCTCCTGTTTATGAAGATATCAGCCATAACAGCTGAGGAAGAAAAACAAACAAGAATCATTAAAAAAAGTGAGTCCTTTTTTTACCCTGAGGCGTGGAGGAGACAGGGCACAACCTCAACTTGGGTTACAAGCTTGTTCCCATGGAAGTCCTAGGATAATGTTTCGATGCCCTACCTCCTACTCAAGTTTGGGAGCAAAGATGGTGTCTTATCCCAAGGAAGAGAGTGCTGCATAGCAGGAAGAGGTCAGCAGTGACGGGTTTCAAATATTATGTAAAACTAGATGTAAAATCCCTTCCCTTAGTGTGCTAGAATTGTTGTACAAAGAAAAAAAAGATTTTCTTATAGTTCATTCAAACACAGAAAGCCCTATTTTATGATGGCAACAAATATTGCTGAATATTCATGCAGATTTACAAGTGATGAGCTAGAAGGGAGATGTGATTCACAGTTGCATGAAAACCTGGGATCCCTCTTCTCTTCAGGAATGAATTACTAGGTTGGCTATTCCTGACCTCCTAAATCTCAGCTGAAATCGCACCTTATCAAGGAACTAATCAGAACAATGGGAGAATTTGGGAGTTCTACTTTCCTTAAAACAAGACAAGCAAGACAAATTGTTAATAAACAAAACATCGAGTTCTCAAGTGCAGCTGGTTTTCCTCACACTACTGAAAATGAATGAAGTTCTTTTTCAAGGATAAAAGCATTCTTTGAGCCATATATCTGTAATTGTACTTCAATATGTATTTCCACTACCTTTGGAGAGTTTCATTATTTTTTAATAATATTCTAGCTGACATTCAAATCTGGAACAAATCATGAATAATGTAAAATCAATTGCCTAGGAATAAGTTTACTTATAAAAATCCATTGAGTTGGTGTAACCTGGCTCTTTTTTTTTTTTCCCCTCATTCTATTTGTTCAGGAACTCCCAGGTAATTTATATCCAGCAACCAACTTACAGACTTCATTTGATCAAACAGACTGACATGAATGATAAATTTTTGAAACACTCAATCCTGACATGTTTGAGACCCTCCAAATGGTATCAGAGGTATCTCTCTTCAGGCAATATTGCTTTTTATAGCTTCTTAGCTGTGGAAACAGCCATAGTCAAAGCATGCTTAATGATAATACACATCTCATAGATACATTTGGATAACAGCCTCTGATAGCAAGCCAGTCATTTTACCAGCTCTATTGATTATGGTTGTTGACTTTCATATTTAAACTCAGTAATACAGCTATGATCCCCTCTAGTAATATCGAAACGACACTGTACACTCCAGTGATCGTCAGCAATATTCCCATAATTACTCACATATTACAAGAATAAAATAGTATTTAATTTCACTGTAAACTTTTTCAGATACATTGTATCTTGATATTGTTATCATGAGTTTCTAAACAGAGGGACTTCTTCATGTGTTTGGTATTTTTCAGCCTGTAAACAGAGCAAGGTGGCAAGCTATGTTTCCACTTAAGAGCATATCTTCAGCTGTCTGGCACAGTACCTGATGGGAAAGACTGCACTAAGATTATTCCCAGAGTTAAAAATTAGGTTTTTTTTTTTTTTTCTTTTTTTATTAATATAGAAAATGTAGCAATTTGCCAACACTTCAAGGCTTTCAAAGACTACTGACTGATTATCAGTCAAACAAAAACCTGGTCACTTCTCAAATTTTGCTTGTGTCTTTTCACTGCTGTAGAAGTCAGACTGCATGAAACTTTCATCTATATGCGTTGTGAAAACACTTCTGAGCCTGAAAACTGGTAGACAGAAAAAAGTGCAATGCCACTAACTTCAAAACAGGAAGCCTTTGAAACGCATCTGTCATGGTTTAGCAAGGAGTTGCTTTTGCTTAGTAACAGGGGGAGCGGGTTGCAGTGAAGACCCGGTAAAAGTTTTTTAGACTCTCCCCCGACTCCTGGGTTCAGACCCACCCCCCAGCCCGGCTGGGCCAATCTGGCGCCTCTGCGATCACTATTTAGGGACGGGAATTTGAGGTGCCAGGCAGGAGGTGTAAGAGTGGTAC